>CAOJBK010446171.1:0-24832 GCA_948294925.1 Codiaeum variegatum | reverse complement strand
GCCAACCGATCCATCAATTGCTCGGACCGCCTGTCGAACATCTGGTTCAGGCTTTGAGCCAGTCGATCCTCTAATCGCTGCTCCATCTGATCCAGTTGTTCCTGATTGTAAACGTCTGGAATATTCCTCTCACGTCTGGGTGGCATAACCAAGCTCTGATACCAAACTGATGCAACGGAATAATCACAAACGAATAAAAGATAAATAAAAAAAACTAATCTAAGAATTAAATAAAAAATATTCAATTTCCTTAAATGTTTCGATTTGACCAAAATCGCTCCTACATCAGGTGTGTACTGTAGGCTTTACATAATTTTCTTAGCAGTAGATTTTCTCCCCTAATGGTAGAGATTTTGAGTATTAGAGAAGCCCTTAGTTGGATTAAGTCACTGAAGTTGAGTAATGTTGTTATAGAGTCATATTCCTTATTTTGCATTTCTGCCCTTCAATGTTCTCAAGTCGACTCTTCTTATTTTGGTACAATAGTTTCTGATTGTAAATCCCTTTCTAGAGATGTTGGGAATGCTTGTTTTGATTTTGTGTGTAGATTAGCAAATCAAGCAACTCATGTCTTAGCTAGAGCTTCCGTTTTTGTGTCTGATTGGAAAGTGTGGAGTGCCTCCTGACTTTCTCTCTAATGTAATTGCTTTTGAAAGTTAATGGATTTTATTGATTTCCAGTAAAAAAAAAACTTGTATTATTTATTCCCAAATGATTTACACATCATAATTTCTTCCAAAAATATATATTTTAATAAATACTATAAGGTGATTGACTCTTTAATTTTTATGAAAAAGTAAATGTCATAAAACTATTTTTATTTTTAGATTTTAAATTTCTTTAAGTAATAATATAATTTAACTTTATAGGTTTATATTTTTATTTATATTTTAAGTAAATAACTATTTAGTATTTTTTGAATTATATTATAATTTATAATCCTAAATTTGACACGTAAATAATTTTTAGAAAATTCTTTGCACATAATTCCAAAATATCTATTTAAATAATGAGAGTGGAATAGAGAAAAAAATATACTAAATATCTCAAAATGGGATAGAGAAAAAAAATATATTTAATCACCATTTTGATGTATTAAAGATATTTTTTTAGAGAAAATTCTTTGTACATAATTCAAAGATATTAAAGATAAAAGTTCAAAATTTGCATTACTCATAGCTGTTTGAATGGAAAAGGAATGACTATGTGTGGCTGGTCACGCAGTCGTTTGCAGACAAGAGAAACAATTGTTGGAATGCTTATTTTTGGCAGAAGCAAACGCATTTTTACACAGCCGTTTAAAGGAACTGGAAATGGCTATGATCTTTATTTTTTGGATTGAAAGGAGCTAACCAACTATAACAAAGATATGCAAGGAATACGATGTTATACCTTGTGAACTTGACTTCCTCTACTCCCACAGTGTCTTCAAGTGACTTAAAGGAATGTGTTTAAGAAATTTTACACACTTCACCGGGGAGAGATATATGGCCGAATCAGTCAACAAAAAGGCATCTCAGTGAGGAAAGATTCATTAGCTATTTTTTTTTTGTCTTTTGAATGAAAACACACCTCCCCTTCCCATCTCACCACCATCGCCCTCCTCCACCCACCCACAAACACCACCCCTTTCTCTGTCCAGATACAGTTGCCAGGCACATTATAATAGCCATGGCCTCAGTTGGAAACACAAGCTGATCTCCCTCTACATTGATTATTTACTTGAGCAAGTCTCCCAAGCAGAGCTTCGATCTCTACAGTAATGTCAAAGTTGCCTATATCCTGGCCAAAAGAAGAAGAAATTCCCAATATCACTATGATTTTATTAGATTTCAGACTCTTGAACAAAGCCAAGATAGCAATGGAAAATATGAATGGTTTTGTTCTTAACCAAAACAAAATCCTTGTCAAGCTTGCCAAGAATTCTCTCACTACAAATCACAAACCCCATTTCAGTAGTATGCTTAAACCTCCCTCACAGTCCACCACCAATAACATCATAAAAACCACTCGGTTTAAAACCAACCCTGGCAATGTGACATGGCTCAACCATTGCATAGTCACTGATGTGTAGACATTAAATTTATTCTTGGGCTTTAAGGTTTTCTAAATTTAAAAGGCTTCGAATGCAAGGTTTCCTACATTGGGGTTCATACGTTCTTATTGATCTTGGAAATATAGCTACATTAGAAAACTTTAAAGAGAGATTATAGAGTGGGTTTGTGATATTTTCAGTACCATTAAAATTTGAGATCCCTCTTTCAAAATTTTTGAAAGGTTTGTCAGGATAAACTGCAATTTCCTCCCTTTACATGCCTGGAACACAAATTTGTTTCTATTTATAACCAATCGATGGGGTAGTATGATATGTCTTGATCAGAACACCATAGATAAAACATGATTATACCTTGCCCATTTTCTTCTCTCAACAACTATCAAATCCACCCCTGATGAACTCATCACTGTCTCTATTGATGGGAATAACTTCACCATTAAATTCACTGAAGATCCTAATCCCTTTGATCCCTTCTCGCCATTCAAAAACACTAGCCAATTTTCATCCCCTGCCTCCTCTTGCAACCCCAGTCGTCCACCTTCGCCAAGCCATAACTGTTCAAATTTCGGCTTCCCTTCAATCACCACACATGTGTCCCCCTCTTACACCTTGATTCTAAAAAAAAAAACTCATTCCTGTTCTCGTATCGGCGGCTGACAATAATATCACCTTTGGAATTGCTTCATATCCCCCCATAAATGCATTTAATAATCAATCTTGCCCCCAACCCTTTAGTACTCTCCAACTGTCATTACCTCTTTCCCTCCCACAGCCTTCCCAGCCCATTATTTTTGCCCTTCCCCTTTCGGCCCCCTTTTCCAACCTAACACTGTTTGACCCAACTATTTTTCTTCAAACGCAATATGCTCCTGCAAACCCTTCTTCCCAATCGGGCCCCATTGCCAGTACCAGGTTTTTCAATAAATGTGATGCCTTGCCTGCTTCCTCTCTTCCCTTGTCGTCCCCTGCTATAACTGACAACACTAATTTTTCTCCTGTTTTTGACCTTCCTAAACTTAACTCTAAAGCTCTCTCCTGTGCTAAATATTTAAATGCAAGAAGAAAAAAAAAATCACCTTTTCACCAGACATAAGACTAGCAGGCTATCAAAGCCTTCTCTCCCTTCCCCACCTCCTTCGCCCTTTTATGATCCAATTCTGACATTGAAATCCAGAACATGAACTCTATATTATCAATTGATGGTCCTCCTTCCACTGATAAGCATTATGAAATTACTATTCCAATTCTTCCTCCTAAGCAAGAAGCTCAAATTACATTTGAGTTTGGTGTGCAATTAGGCCTCTTTAAGGAAGCAAATAGATACAATGTTTATAGAAAGATGAGCACAATTTTTGAAAAAGAAGTTGTAAACAATAATCAGCCACACCAGCTATGATTATGCTCTGTTGAAATATCTGTGGTTTAGGGGCGAAAGTAAAGTGTCTTTCAACCATGAAATTGGTAAAAAGTAAGAATGTTGATTTGTTTGTTTGATAACAAAAACAAGCATTTGGCATTCCAGTAAAGGTCTCAAGTTGGCTAAATCAGTTCTGTCAGGGCTCAATCCTATGTTTTTTTAGTTGGTTTCTCCTTGGTAGTTGAGTAATCTTAATATCTTAGACTTTATAAGCTTCTAGTGTTAGTGTTTGCAGCAAGCTTTACTGCACTTTTATTCACACTCTTATTTTCATTGGATATTCAGTTTGTTTCTAGGTTCAGTGTCTCGGTGATTACTTCGCGAAGATTGTTGATATCTTCAGATTAGTTTGGCTGTGCTCTACTTTATCTACTCTGTAGGATTAATATTTTCTGCACTCAGTCTTTAGCGTCATCAAGGTTGTTTGTAGGTGCTATAGCTGGTTGTTGAGTTTTTAATAGGTTTAATTTCACAATGTAGCTTGTAAATCAGTTGAAGCTTTATGCTTCAATCTCGACCTTTTTTGTATTTGGTCTTTAAGGGGTTTTTTTCACTTATGATTGTTCCTTTAGGTTCTCTGGTTGTATTAGGTTGGTGTTATAGTGTTGGGTGGGTAGGTAGCACAATCATAAGTTTTTTACCTCATATTTTAATCATCATTAATAAAATTAACTACTACTATAAAAAATTGGAAATGGCTATGTAAGCATGGTCACAAAGTAGTTTGCCACTAGGTTAAATAATGTTTTGAAATGGTGAATTTACTCATAAGCTCTTGACAATTTGTAAAGATCTTTCATAGCCATTTGGACAAACTAGAAATGGCTATTTACAAACACATAACTGTTTGCCTCAAGCTAGAAATGGATATGTAATCTAGGCAAAGTTTTTTGGAAAATAAAGCTATTCGATATAGCTATTTCTCCATGGTGCACAAAACAGTTAGAAGTAGTCCCTATCAGAATTTTTATATCCATTGAAGATGACATCACATTATTTTTTTAAATGTTTGAAAGGGAAATCAAATGCAATCTTTCACTATATAAAACACCCACTTCTCTAGAGGATTGGGGGAACTTATTACAACACATATTGGGTGAATCTTTAGCAAAAAGTTCATATTCAAAGCTTAAGATCTTAAATTCCTATTTGTATAAGAACTTGTTTTCTTCATTGTTATTCTTAGAACTTCTTATACAAATTAACTTGTACACTCAATTCTAATCTTTAGCTAGCTTTTGTAATACTGTAACAAGTCTTTTAAGACTTGAAAACTTGTAATCGCTATTTAAATTCTTATATTATGAGTGGAATCCCAAGTTGAGATGTAAGGGCGGAATCTTGTAAAACTATGAGTTTGGAAACTTTGATTGAAACTAGTGGAATCTCAATTTGGTGTTGGTTGAGAGAATGGACATTGGAGTTAGAATTGGTAATTAGATTACTAGGCTAATTTTTTTAAAACTTAAAAAATTGAATGAAAAGGGTAAGTAATTGAAAATGAGGCTTTGAAAATTTTTTCATATTTCACAGATTATGATTCCTTTAACCAATAGAGTTAGAATTATGAATAGTTTTAGTAGCCACTTGGATTTGCGATTCTAATTGAGTAACTGGAGGTCAACATTACAAATGTTTACCTTCGCATCAAAAGGCTAGTATAACAGTTCAAACAAGTCAGCCTCCTGGATAAAGAAAAGTGCAATAAGGTGAAATGAACAATGAGGTGAAAATGAAATTCAGGAGATTAGTAAAGTACCTAAGAGAAAACCTTTAGTAACTTGCTTTTGTTTGACTTTAATTGCTTTGGAATTAGGGTGCTCAACTTTATAACTCTGTATTAGGTTTCAGGATTGTGAGTTCTGTTTTTGAGGTTCTTTGATTTGATTAATGTGTTTAAAAGTTAGTTTATGGTTAAGGATGTTAAACCTTACTGATTTTAGTATGTCATAAAAATGTTATTTACTTTTAGTTAGAGAGGGGTTGTTTTTAGATTTTATCTATTGTTTGATTCATTTTACTTCAGGACAAGTAAAGACTAATTGTGAGATAATTTGATAAGTGCATAAATAATGTTATTTTACCCCTTGTTTTTAATGCATTCCTTTGTCAAATTGAGTTTAATCTATTTGTCCTATTGCTTTTCAAAGTTATTTTTTAGGATTTTTTTTTTGTATTTTGGATTTTCCTTAATAATTAACTTGAATTCCTAAACTTGTAGCATAAAAAAAATAGCATTTTAGGGCATCAAATGGAATTGACACATGCAAGCAACACTTCCGTGTCATGGGTGTTAGAAAATAACATAGCCATGGTGTACTCAGAAAGAAAGAAGAAAAAGGCAGAATTTGTTGTATGATGACACCTAAATGACAATGGGTGTGTTAGGGTCAAACCAAACTTTTGAACTCAATTTGTGAAGCTACAATAAGAGATTGAGGAGCATGTTTAGAGAATTGACTTGGATTGAGGCTATGATATTTCATAGTTCAAGATTCACAAAGAACAATTTGAGTTGTTATTTTCTTCTCTTTCTTTTGTTAGTTTTTATTTATTGTCATGAATATTGTTAAGAATATTTTAGCTTTCATTTTCAACATTATGAGTAATTGATTCTTATATCTAGGGTTTGAGATGTAGTTATTTAATGAGATTATGTTCTAGATACTTGAATGATATAAACTTTGCAACTGAATTACATTGATTGATTTTGTTCTGAATGCTAGGATTTATAATATGTAAATCCTTGATTTAAGAGATTTAAATCAAAATTTAAGAATTGAGATTTAGACTATGAACATATAATCAATTGACTTAAAGAACATATCACTTAGAAATAAGGTTGCTCTTAAGAGGAATTAAATATAATTCTCATTGAAGTTATTGAATTTTATCTTTTTTTTTAAAACCACTTAATGAATTTTATCTAATTCACCTAATATCACAAAAGTAGTTATTAGGGTTAAGCTGAATATTGATAATCCATCTTGAGAGAGAATCTTACTTAATTAAGAAGACTTAGGTTTTGGATTCAATTGTAAAAAGATTCAGAAAGTAATGAAACATAATTAGTTGTTCAGCGTACCCCAAATTCTAGTTATTCATTAACAATGAATTGAAACATATACTTTGCTTGCCTTTTTACTTTTTATTTTAGAATTTTCGTTCGAACTTTATCATTTAAATATTGGAAAATAGTATGATTTTTTGCTATTTTGAGCCATATTTTGAGTAGGAGCCACTTAGTAAAAGTGAAAGATATTGGACGTTTCGGAATCTATGACGCGGGAGCTTAAAAATAATATATTATACGCTCAAAATGGTGGTCTAGTGAATAAAAAATTATCTCACAAAGTTACACACTTGACATGGCCAAAATAGTGGAAATGAGACTTAATCCCACATTAGAAAAAGATGAAACCATTTGTTGGTTTATATATAGGTTTCCATTTTATAATGGATAATAAGCCTTTAGGGAGAGGTTCTTTCCATGCGCCCATAGGGGGGGGGGGTGTTGGGCAGGGGGGGATGCAATTCCCGAGCACCCCAAGCCCAAAAATTATACCCGTGCCCACACATCTTGCATACATGAATATCAGACCAAAAACTATGGGTATAGACAAGCCCAAATTTTGCTCTTTTTCTTTTGGAAAAATTACAAATAAAATAGAAATCTGCACGACCTAAAAGGTGATTGGCACGAACCGTGTGGATATCTGGACTAAGATTCAAAATTAGCATGGGCTTGAAAAGTGGACTCTCGGGGCCGTGCAGATGAGGTTTAGGCACATGCGTCTCTCTAGACTGGAATGATAAATGAAACAGAAATTCACACGGGGTAGAAAGGGTTCTGCACGACCCCATCTGGGTGTGATTTTGGCTTATGTGCCTTACTATTTTTGCCAGTTACAGAGTAAATTTCAAAATTAAGTGTGTTACTCATGTCTTAATGTGACAGTTTTTAGGGGTTATCAAAAATTAAATTGAATTTTAATTTCGTGAAACACCTAAATCCTCCATTGAATATAAATTAGTGGTTTCCTCTAATTTGGAAAGGATGTAGAACACAAGATCAAATACATAGAAAAATTTTTGCACTTATTTTTCTTCTAAAAAACTATCTCTATTTGAGTTCATACGCTATGTAAGTTTGTCGAAATTCCTTACTATTGCTGAGCAAAGGAATTAGAGCTCGTTGTATTCTGGAAAATAGAAACTGATCAAACCTATATCAATAACAGGTGATGAATTTGTTTTAAGAAAACTGATTCTTTCAAGCCTCGAGTTTCCTTTCTCTTTGTTTTATATTTATAAATTTACTATGGTTTATGTTTTATCTAACTAAAATTTCTACAGTTTTAATTATTTTTTAACTGTTATTTATAATTTAAGTACTATCAGTTTCTACAGTATTTTCCAAATTTATAGTAACTGAATCTGTTTCAGTTTCTACTGCTATTCTTAACTTTATCTTTCCTGTGTTTATTTAATTTTGTTTAGAATTAACTTTTACAATAATTTAGTTGTAATTTCAATTTTTAATTATTGTATTTTTTTGTAATTAGTTTCTAAACTATAGAATTTATAATTATTTTCTGTTGGTGTAATTTTTGTAAGTAAAACTCATATTTAATTATCTAATATAATTCTAACAATCCTAAAATAGATTCATTTGAAAATGGCAAGTTGGATGGACAAAGTGCTCCTAACACCTCAGTGGTGAATGCTTCTGTGGCTACTGCTCCTATCACCTCTATGGTGAATGCTACTGTTGTCACCTATGTGGAGAAAGAACCAGCAGTTGTGTTGATTTCGATCAATCATGCGGGAAGGCCTAAGAAATTCAATGGATATAATTTCAAGAGATGACAACGGAAGATGTTCTTCTACCTGACCACTTTAAACCTTGCAAGCTTCTTGACTGAAGATGCTACAAACCCAAAGAGGGGAAGCTGGTAATCAAGTTGCTACGACAATTGACGGTTGGCACCATTTTGATTTCTTATGTAGAAACTATGTAATTAATGGTCTTAGTGATACATTGTATAATGTATACATAGGGAAAAAAACTGCCAAAGAATTGCTAGAGTCTTTAGACCGTAAATATAAAATTGAGAATGTCAGCACTAAGAAATTTATTGTAGGCTGATTCTTAGACTAAAAAATGGTAGATTCTAAGACAGTAATGAGTCAGGTATAAGAATTGCGATTATTCTGTCTAAAATCCTTTATGAAGGAATGATGCTGAGTAAAAATTTTCAAGTGGCAACAATCATTGAAAAGTTATCCCATACTTGGAAAGATTTCAAGAGCTACTTAAAGCACAAACGCAAGGAGATGAGTATTGAGGGGCTAATTGTTAAACTCTGAATTGAGGAGGCTAACGAAATGACTGAAAGGAGAGGTGATGTTGCTATGGCTAAAGCTAATATTATGGAACATGGGCAAAGTCGAAAAGGCAAGAAGGCCAACAAGAAGTCCAAGCTGGGACCTAAGGGAGGAGTCTCTAAAAAACCACTGTTATTAAACCCGGCCCCATGGGTCAACCCAGTGACCCAACCACTAAATCAGTCCAGGTTTCATTTTGGACATGATTGACAATTGACCCGTAGAAATCTAGTTAATCTAGTGGGTCAACTCATTAACCCAACTGACTCGATTGACCTAGTACATTAAAAAAATATTTTTTATATAATTTTGAGATTAAAATTGTCTCTTTTTTTAATTCTCTTTCAATATTTTATAAACTTATCGAGATTTATATATTTATTTATGCATTTATATAAGTTTATAAAATATAAATTTAATTGTTTAGTTATTTGAAACTTAGATTAACTAGGAATGAAAACTAAATTTAATTTATTAATTTTAATTTTTTTAAAAATTTTTGATGGAAGCAAAGTTAGTCATAATTTTTAAAAATTTTTTTTTACATGCATTATACTAGGTTTTTTTCCAAAGCACTTTGTACATTTATAATATGTTCCGTTAAATATCACATTTAATTGAGATTAATATTTTTTTTATAAGATTGAAATAAATCAAATAATAACATATAAATTAAAGATTAAAATTTAAAATTATATCATGTTAGATGTTATTTACATATGTTGTTACAAATTTTTAAAAATTTCAATTTTTGACTATATTGAAATACTTTATTGGCATTTAATTACTAAATCAGCATGTCATTAAATAATTTAAATCAATATCATGTGATAGTATTTATCGAATTATATGTTAGATAACAATACTTCTTTGTATATGTTTTTTTTTTTAAATTTAGATGATGAAATAATTAATTTTAAATCAATTAATTCTCTCTTTTTAATTTATCATAAATAAATACATTTAATACCATTATTATTATTATTTATTAATTCATTATTTCTAAAATTTAATAAATTATTAAATAAACCTTAGTTTAAAATATAATTAGTGAAGAGTATTAATGTAATTTTATTGATCACTCTTTACATACATTTATATATATATTATGATAAAAATAAAAAAAAATAAAAGATTTAATTAATAACATTAACCTGGTGGTTGAACCACTGACCCGGTGGTTGAACCACTGACCCATTGATCTAGCTTATAGACTGGATTGATGTATGGGCCGCATTTTATAACTATGCAAAAAGCAAGTGAATTTGCAAGGAAAATGCTACAAGTGTGACAAGAAAGGTCACATGGCTTCAGAATGTAGATTGCCAAAGAAAAGTCATGAGGCAAATGTGTTGGAAGACATTGCCGATGATGTTGCAAACATGAGTCTTCATGCTTAGTTTGTCTAAAGAAAGCGATGTATGTAAATCATGGGTTTTTAAAGCTCATTGTAATAACTGAAATGAATAAAGCTAGTTGTATGCTTATTTATTTGAATTTTCTAATCTATGGGATGCTAGATTAGGACATATTAATTCTAATTCTTCGTGAAAATTAGTTAACATAAAACATGTTCACCAATTTAAAAATTGATGAAACTTGTGTTGAGAGAAACTAAGAAATGGTAATCATTTTTATTAATGATAGCATAAGTTTGTTATGGGCATGTAATGAAAAGTAAAGATGAAGCCTTAGAGAAATTTGTTCTCTATAAGAATGAATTTAAGAATCAACTCAATAAGAAAATAAAAGAGTTAAGGAGCGATCGAGGTGGTGAGTATGTTGTTCCATTTGAAGTTTTTTGTGAGCAAAATAGAATCATACATTAAGTCATAGCTCCTTATTCACCTCAATCCAATAGGATTGCTGAAAAGAAAAATTGCACATTAAAGAAATGATGAATGAAATGCTAATTAGTTCTGATTTTTCATAGAACATGTGGGGTGAAGCTGTGTTGTTAGCAAACTATCTTTTAAATAAGATACCCCAAAAGAAAGAAGAGAAAACCCCATATGAGTTGTGAAAAAATAGAGTCCCTTCTTACAAATACCTAATAAGGTAAAAGAAGGACCAAAAACCACTGATTGTGTTTTCATTGGTTATGCACAAAACAATAGTGCATATCGATTTCTTGTGCATGAGTCTAAAGTCCCAGACATTTATAAGAATATGATAATAGAATCAAGGAATGCATCATTTTGTAAGAATGTATTTCCATACAATTATAATGCCTTAAATGATCTCATGAGACTATTGTTGAAAATAGTATAGATGAAGATTAAGAAGATGTACTAGAAGGAGTAACACGTGATGAAGATGAACAAGAGATTGAGGTTAGCGTAATAAAAGGGAAAGAGTCGAAAAATCATTTGGTCTAAATTTTTGACTTATTTACTAGAATGTGAACCTTAAAGCTTCGAGGAAACTGTAACTTCACCTGAAGGTCCTCTTTAGAAAGAGGCCATAAATAGTGAAGTTGAATCCATATACTAAAATCATACCTAGGAGTTAGTAGACCTTCGTTCAAGTTGTAAACCATTAGGGTATAAATGGATTTTCAAAAGGAAAATGAAAGCAGATGGAATGATTGATAAGTACAAGGCTAGACTTGTAATTAAAGGTTACAAACAAAAGAAAGGCCATGACTACTTTGATACATATTCTATGACAAGAATAAACTCCATTCAAATTATAATTGCCATTGTGGCATTGTGCAATTTTGAAATACATCAAATGGATGTAAAAATGGCTTTTCTAAATGGAGATTTGAATGAAGAAATCCACATAGAACCACCTGAAGACTTTATGTCTTTGGATAAGAAAGAAAAGTCTATAAGTTGGTAAAGTCTTTGTATGGCTTGAAATAAGCACCAAAACAATGGCATGAAAGGTTTGATCATACGATGATCGCAAGTGGTTTCAAAATCAATGAATGTGACAAATGTGTTTATGTCAAAGAGACCAAAAATGGTTATGTCATTTTATGTCTTTACATTGATGACATACTCATTGTCGAAAGTGATGAACACATGGTTAAGTCTGCAAAAAATATGTTGAAGTCCAAATTTGACATGAAAGACATGGGCTTGCTGATGTCATTTTAGGAATTAAAATCTCAAGGAATCCAAAAGGACTCATTTTGAGTCAAGCTCATTATGTAGATAAAATTCTTGGTTAGTTTAGCAAAGATGATACATCCGTATTAAGAACCCCTCTAGATATGAGCTTGCATTTATTGAAGAATAGAGGAGAAGGCATTTCTTAAGTGAAGTATGCTAAAGTTATATGAAGTCTAATATACTTAACTAGTTGTATAAGACTAGACTTAACCTATACAATAAGCAAACTCAGCAGATATATGATTAATCCAGGTGTGGATCACTGAAAAGCTATCATAAGAGTACTTAGGTATCTATGATACAATCATAATTATGGGTTGCATTACACTAGAGAATCATCAATATTAGAAGGATATTCTAATGCTAATTGGATTTCAAATATGGAAGACTCAAAGTCTATTAGTGGCTATGTGTTTACACTAGCTGTTGCAACTATGTCATGGAAATCTTCTAAACAAACGGAAATCTCTAGGTCTACAATGAAATCAGAATTCATTACTTTAGACAAATGTGGCGAGGAAGCAGAATGGCTTCGAAATTTGCTAGAGGATATTCCAAAGTGGCCAAAGCCTATAACGACAATATGGATACATTGTGATATTCAATCTACTATTATAAGGGCATAAAGCAACATGTACAATGGTAAGTCTAGTCACATTCATCTTAGACATAATACCATTAGATAACTAATCTCTATTGGAGTTATTTCCATTGACTATGTAAAGTCAAAGGATAACATAACAGATCTGTTAACCAAAGGATTAAATAGAAAATTAGTAGAGAAGTCATTGAGAGGAATGGGACTAATGCCCATTAGTTGAAAGGTTATTACAAAGGAAACCTAACCTAGTTGACTAGAGATACCAAGATCTAGGTTAAAAGGGACAATCTAACTGTAAGATACCTTGTTAGATCACTGTTAGGGGGGTCACTCTCACATCCATTCCTACGATAAAGCAGTGATGTGGTAAAGATAAGGTTGAATTATGCTCTTAATGATTCATAAGAAATCACCTATGTGAGAGAGAAGTGGGATCGCTTTAAAGGGAATTATTTAGAGCACAATTCTTAGAAACTCTTACATAACCAGATAGATGTTCATAGCCAAAATGAACATAACCATGAGAACTAAAACATCGTTAGAAAAGAATCTTGTATGTAATATATCATCATTTACATGAACGAAAAAATAGTTCAAAGACATCACGTCTATTGATCAGCCAGTAAAATAAATATATTACACAAGGGACGGTTCAAAGGATAATACTTACCCATCCTATGCAGGTTTTGATTCGATGAACTCAATCCAGTCAAAATATTTTGGTGTCAAAACTGAGCGATTTTTGTTTTGCCGTCAATTTTCATTCATGTGGGGTATTATTGGAAAATAACATAATTTTTTGCTATTATTGAGCCACATTTTAAGTGGGACCCACTTGGTAAAAGTTGAAGGTCTTGGACGTTTTGGAATCTATGACGTGAGAGTTTCAAAATGATAAATTATATGCTTAAAATGGTAGTTTAGTGAATGTGAAATTGTCTCACAAAGTTACACACGTGAAATGGCCAAAATGGTGGAAATGAGACTTAATCCCACATTGGAAAAAGGTGAAACCATTTGTTAGTTTATATATAGGTTTCCATTTTATAATAGTTAACAAGCTTTTAGGGAGAGACTCTCTCCACGCGTGCAGGGAGGGCGACCACCCCACGCTAAAAAATTCCACCTGTGCTCGCACGTCCTGCGTACTAAAATGTCAGCTCAAAAATTGTAGGCCTAGGCAAGCCTAAATTTTTCTCTTTTTCTTTTGGAAAAATTACAAATGAAACAGAAATCCATAGGCTTGAAAGGTATTGGCATGGGTCCATGTGGATCTCTAGATTGAGATTTGAAATTGGCACGGGCTAAAAAAGTGGATGCCAGGGCCGTGTGGATGAGGTTTAGGCTTGTGGGTCTCTCTGGACTGGAATGGCAAACGAAACAGAAATCTGCATGGGGAAGAAAGGGTTCTACACGGGTTAGTGCAGATGTGATTTTGGCCTGTGCGCCTTACTATTTCTGTAAGCTATAGAGTAAATTTTCAGAATTAAGTGTGTAACTCCTGTCTTAATGTGACGGTTTTTGGAGGTTATTAGAAATTAAATTGAATTTTAATTTCTTAAAACTCCTAAATCCTCCATTAAATATAAATCGGTAATTTCCACCAATTTGGAAAGGATGTAGGACACAAGATCAAATACACAGAAGAACTTTTTGCACTTCCTACACTTATTTTTCTTCTAAAAAACTATCTTTTTGAGTTCATATGCTGCGAAAGCTCACTGAAATTTCTTGCTATTGCTGAGCAAAGGAATTAAAGCTCGTTGTATCATGGGAAATGGACACCAATCAATCCTACAATAATTGGTGGTGAATCTATTTTAAAGAAACCGATTCTTTCAAGTCTTGAGTTTCCTTTCTCTTTGTTTTATATTTATAAATTTTCTCTGATTTATGTTTTATCTAACCAAAATTTTTGCAGTTTCAATTTTTTAACTGTTATTTATAATTGATTTACTAACAATTCCTGTAGTATTTTTCAGATTTATAGTAATTGAATATGTTTCAGTTTCTGCTATTGTTCTTAACTTTATCTTTCCCGCGTTAATTTAATTCTATTAAGAATTAATTTTTGCAATAATTCAGTTATAATTTCAATTTTCGATTGTTGTATTTTTCGGTAATTAGTTTCTAAATCACAAAATTTATAATTATTTTATGTTGCTGTAGTTTTTGTAATTATAACTCATATTTAATTATCTAATATAATTCCAACAATCCAATCACCTTTCAGGCTATGTGGATTTCTGTTTCGTTTGCAATTTTTCCAAAAGAAAAAGAGTGAAATTGGGCTTGTCTAGACCCATGGTTTTTGGGTCGACATTCGTTTATGCAGGACGTGCGAGCACAGATAGAATTTTTGGGCTTAGGATGGTCGGGATTTGCATCCCTCCTGTGTGCGGGGAGAGAGCCTCTCCCTAGAGGCTTGTTATATAAAATGGAAACCTATATATAAACCAACAAAATGTTTCATATTTTTCTAATGTGGGATTAAGTTTTATTTCCACCATTTTGGCCATATCCAGTGTGTAATTTTGTGAGATAATTTTTCATTCACTAGACCATCATTTGGAGCTTATAATATATTGTTTCAAATCTCTTACATCATAGACTCTGAAACATCCAAGACTTTTCACTTTTACCAAGTGGATCATACTCAAAATGTAGCTTAAAAATAGCAAAATATCATATCATTTCCCAACACTAAATAATAATTTAAATAAGTGAATTTGCACTTATCACTAGATACTCATATTCACTACTAAAATTAGGGTAGGACCTGCATACTTTGCCACTCATATTCACTACTAAAACTAGGGCACGACCAATGTTATTATTTCCACTCTAATAAACATTCTAAATTTATTAATACAATGAAATATTTTGAAATTAAAGCATTTGAAAGTTCTATTTTTAGACTCTTTCATATTTTACATTTGTATATCTAAGAAATATATTTATCATATTTTCAAGTATTAAAATACTCAAAAGTATTTTTTATCGCCAAAATACCTTAAATACTTTTAAAGTAAGACTTTTAGTATACTCATTCCACCAATTCAAATTCTTAACTCAAACTAAAATTATAAAATCCATTCCTAAATTAAAGATAAATATCCTATGAACTTTTTATTCTTCCTTTTCTTTTTAGTTATTTATTTTTTTTAATTTTGTACCTAGCTCATGCCTTTTGACTTGCAATGAGAATGCAAAATGGTGTCATCAAACCCATATAAGATTAAATAGTCAACAATGTTGGAAAATAGCTTTTTTTAGCCATTTTTTGAGTGGGATCCACTTGAAAAAAGCGGAAGGTCTCGGGCATTTTAGAATTTATATCATGAGAGCTTCGAAACAATATATTATACGTTTAAAATGGTGGTCTAGTGAATGAGAAATTATCTCACAAAGTTGCTTAATGTGACCAAAATAGTGAAAATGAGACTTAATCCCACATCGAAAAAAGATTGTGGGTTTATATATATAGGCTTTCATTTTATAATGAATAACAAGCCATTGGGGAGTTGAGTGCAAATTCCAACCACTCCAAGCCCAATCCGTGCCTGCACGTCATGCGTACACTAATGATTGCCAAAAAACTGTGGGCCTAAACAAGCCCAAATTGCACGGCCCGTACGGTTTTCTGGACTGATTTGTACTTAGGACGAAAATCCGCACCAGCCTGAAAGGCTCTGGCACGGGCTCGTGCAGATTTGCAAAATTCATGTGTGGGAAACAAAAATCAGCACGGGGCAGAAAGAGTTTTGCACAGAGTTAAATTTCATACTTAATATGTGCAACTGTTGTCTTAATAAGACAATTTTAAGAGTTATCAGGAAATTAATTGTATTTTAATTTCTGAAACTCCTAATTCACCCTATAAATGTATATATTGGTGGCCTCTCTTCATTTTGGAACCCGATGATCAAGTGATCAATAATACAAAAATCACACAGATTTTTTCACAGAAAAAAAATATTTTCTGCACTTAGTTTTGCCTCTCAAAATCATTTCTGATTGGGTTCATACACTGTGAAAGTTCGTTGGAATTCCTTGCTATTGCTGAGTGAAAGAATTAACACTCATTGTGTCATGGAAAATAGATACCGATCAAACCTACAACAATAATAGGTGATAAATCTATTTTAAGAAAACTGATTCTTTCAAATCTCGAGTTTTCTTTCCTACAATTTATTTTCTTGTTCGTAAAATTGCTATGTTTATGTTGTAACTAACATTTTTTTCTACAATTTGTCTAATATAATTATTTATGCTAATAATTATTTTCTGTAGTAATTCAATTTTCAAACAACCACATAATTCGTTGTTGTTATTTTTTGCAGAAAATTTTGAAGATTATAATAATTGAATTTGTTTCAAATCCTATCAAAAAATTGCTATTGCAATTATAATTTTCTATGTTGTACCACTGTTTTGATTTTAATTTTGTTTATAGTTATTTTATTGTAATTTTAATTGTAATCTCAATTTCCTATTGTCTTCTAATAATAATTGTCTTAATTTTTTGTAATTAATTTTAATTATAGAATTTAATTTTTTATTGTTATAATTTTTGTATTTACAACTCATATTAACCATATATAATATTTCCTACACAATTAAGTAGAAAAATACTCATATAAATTTAAAATAGCGTCAAATAACTTGATGAAACATATACTAGGTCATGAAAAATGGACTATTTCCCACATTTTCTTTTTGGCATTTCTTTGCATTAAACACCACCTCCATTAGAACTTGGGAGTCTCTCCACAGGCCTCTTGGAAGTCTTAATCTGCTAATTTTCTGTTCATTAAAAAAATTTATGTGGGTACACCATTAAAAGGATGATCCTAATTGCATGACAAAATCTAGATTCAATAGTGAAGTAACACAACAATTTGAAAAAAAAAAGAAGCAAACAGTGAATAATGTCAGACTTTATCTTCCAAAAGAGCCAAAGAACTTCTAAGAGGAGAAAGAATAAATTATATAAAAAAAATCAATAAAAAAATGAATAAATTCTAAACCCTAAATCACCCCATTTTTCTTTTTGGCCTGAAACCTAAATCACCCCATTTAGTTAAAACTTAAAAGCAAGTAAGCCAAGGACCGATAAATGGCTTCTATTCTCTCACTTTTAGCAAATATTCCCAACAACAAAACCTCTTTAAAGATTTTTTTTTTTCTTTTCCATTCAAATTTTCATTATTCGACCCATTAAAACACAAATTTATTGGACCAGTGCACGTACGTACAATTTCCACCGCTAAACCGGGTATTGTACTATAACCATAGTTGATACTCAATTGAGAAAAAAATTTATAAAAAGGAAAGCCTAAACGAAAAATTATCTTGCTAGGTTTTGTTCAAAGAGGGGAAAAAATGGGAAGGGGAAAAGTAACTCTAAAGAGAATAGAAAACAAGGTGAATCGGCAAGTAACCTTCTCTAAAAGAAGAAATGGTTTACTTAAAAAAGCTTATGAACTCTCTGTTCTTTGTGATGCTGAAGTTGCTGTCATTATCTTCTCTAGTCGCGGCAAGCTTTCTGAATATGGTAGCTCTGAGTAAGATTTTTCCACTATTTTCCTCTTTTAATTTTTATAAATTTGATGAATCATTGTTCAAATTACTGTGATTTCTGAACGAATTAAAGGCTAAACAAACAGGAAAGTGAAATACAGCTGTTGAGTTAATGATATTAGAAGAGAAATTAATTTGATTATGAAAGTTTTTGGCTAAATCGAGGAGTACAGTTGAGTTAATTTTCAGATTTATCCAATAATTGATGAACCTATTGTGTTTTGACACACTTTAATTTACTGTATTTTATGTTTTCGAGATTTTTTATGCTTAAATCACAGATCTAAGTCAAAATCAGAGAGAGACACGTTTTTAGGGTTTTATTCCTCTGGCTTCTTTCTTTCTCTCAAAAATCTAATCATAGCTCAACAAAAAAAAAAAAAAAAAATTAAAACTGTAATTAATGTTAATCAGTTGAAAAATTCAACTGAAATGATTTCTATCATCGGTGTCGACTGAGACTACTGACTGTTTTACAGTTACAGAAGCTTACACTGTTGTTGATTTAGTAATTAGTTATAGTTTTCCATTGATTCTCTTTTTTTCTTCTTCTGGTTGAGACCTCACGAGAGTACAGTATTAAGTAGAGGAAATATAATTATTTATGAAACTTAATGTTGTTTATGATAATTAATGCCCACACGGCTTTAAAAGCTTAAAGTTTTGACTATACTGTTTTTTTTTTTTTTAATTTTATTTTTGATGGCTAACCTTTTTTTTTTTTTTTAATAATTTGATTACTGAATTTTCTTATTTATTTATTTATTTCACAGGTGAGTCATTAAGACAGATTTCATTAAGAACTCATTTAACGTGGCATTTCATGTTGTGTGTTTGTCATCCTAAGTATTAAGTTCATGTTAAGTTTCTGGTGAATTTTTTATTGGATTTATCTAACGATTTGCCTGTGAAATGAAATTTTAAGAAATTGATGGTTTTTTAATTTTATGTTTGCTATTTTAATGAGTATATCAGGATAACATCAGAGTTGCTCCTATAAAAGATAAATTGAGAGAAGTGAGACTAAGATGATTCGGACATGTGCAACGTAAACTTTTAAATGTACCAATTAGAAAATTAGAATATTTTAGAGTATTGTGAGTAAAAAAAGGAGAGATATACCTAAACTAATTTAAAGTAGAGTTATTCAACATGATTTTGAGTTCTTAAACATTTTTGATAATATGATTCACGATCGCCTCGAGTGGAGAAAGCGAATTTATATAACCGACTCTAATTAACTTGGGATTAAGGTTTTGTTGAGTTGAGTTGAATTGAGTTGAGTTTGTTATTTTAAACTTGTTTTAATAAGAAAATTTATAAGACAACTTTTTTAACATGTTTTTTATATTAGGATTTTTTAATTATTTTATTTAAAAATAAAATAATTTTATTTTGTTAAAAAATTACATTTTTCATAAAAAATAAAAAATTTATTTAAATCTTTTTGTAAATTAAACTATTTTTGGCAATTTTTTAATATAAAAAATTTAAATTTATAATAATATATGTCCTATTTCATTCAAACTAATAATCAATAAAAAAATTTTATATTATAATTATAAAAAATATAATTTTCTTTTTATAAAAATTATAAGTGTAATTATACTTTTTTATCATTTTAATATTTCTAATTAAAATATTTTTTAAAAAATTAAAACTTTATCACATTGACATTGCAAAAAAAAATTTTAATTTATGAAAAAATACAAATAAAATTTTAATTTTGGTGAAAAAGTGATTTTTTAAAACAAATTTTGTTTAATAATAAAGTGTATAAAAAAACACCTTTCCATACTTTCATTTTTTAAATTTGGAAAAAAAATGAAGAAAGTATAGAAAACAAAAAGTGCAGTTATAATGAATAAACTCTAAGTGAACCTTTTAATCCTGTATACAATTTTATTTCTCAATACTTACTCTTGTTTTCTATACATTTCAAAGAGAAACTTCTGAATATTTACCTTCCAATCCCCTTGCATAGCATGCTTATAATTACAAATTAGGTTTTCCTTTGAAATTACAATAATATTGAATATATAACAATGCTGAATAGACCAAAGACAATCAAAATAAAATTTAAGCATAATCCTAAACGGTACATTTTCATCTGTCAAAGTTAGGGAAATTATGTAATTTTGGTCTTATAGTCAATTTGAAAAGTTATGTAAAAGGGTTTACACAATAAGTTTTAAATTTTATTATATTTAGGATTTCTTTTTAGAAGATTTGAACAAAATTTAAAATTCCAAAATGCTTATTACAGTCTTGTGCTAAATTTTTTGTCAATCAATTTAAAAGTTTAATGTGGAATTTTTTTTATTGAATTATTTTCTCTCACATTTTCCTCTCTTAACCTTTTTTTCTCTCCAAAATTGGATGAAATGAGATAAATGATCCATTATGTTATGAGCAGATGATAGATTCTGCTTGAAAATGATTTGATAAGATTGGATAGTGTAAAGTTGAATATGTGAAACTAGTCTTTTGTATTTGTTTATGGGAGGAATGATTTAATTAATTTGAATACTGAATAAATGAATATGTGAAAATAGTAGAAAGGTGGAGGAGATTGAAATTATTGACTTAGCAAAAATTAAAATGGATGATCGAAGTGTCAAAACACATTGCTTTTGATTGGATGTAATGGATTATACTGCAACATTATGGATTTTAAATATAAACTCAAGTGAAAAGATTTCTATCATCAGTGGACCACACAGTTAAAGAAGTTCACTGTGGTTGATTTAGATATAGTTTCATTGATAATTTTTCTGTCTTCTGGTTTAAACATTACGAGTGAACAGTATTAGCTTCTCTAGTTTATAACTAAATTAAACAGAATGTCGGTTTTAAGGCTTAGATTATCAAGAAAAAGAGAGTGTCTGTCAAAATTAAAGCTCCTTGACTCGCAGTTTGCTCTTTTTCTTTTCTTGGACTGGTATAATTTCAGACTAGTACTTTGATTTGGTTTATTATCAGTACTTTCATTTAATAATTTTTCTGTTAATGTTATACAGTTTACATGTCAAACTTATCAAGAAAATGTACCATTTTTTCTTAAATTCTGCATGCTTGACTGTTGAAAAAAGAAAAAAAAAAGATTATTTAGGTTTATTTATTTATTTGAAACATTTAGCGGAAATCAATTGGAAAATTAGGACCTGTCGGGTACTTTTTCTGTTTTTCAAAAAACAAAAATTTGTTCTTTTTCTTTCTAACTTGTTTTATGGAAGAAAATTTTAAAATAACTTTTTTTTAACTAAGTTTTTTTATATTTATAGTTTTGAAATTTGAAAAAAAAACAATATATATCCAACGAACCCTAGCTTCTTGTTTTGCTAGTGATCCTTTTCAGCCTTTAGACAATTCTAGTAACACTGGATTTTTTTTGAAGAATTAGAAAGAGTGAATACTTGCTCTTAATTTTGATACATTTTAAAGATTACAACTTTTGAATAATTTGCATTCCAATCCTTGTAATAAACTATAACAAAACAAAATTCATTTTTTAAAATTTTTTTTGATTTGTTTTAATTTTGTAAGATGAAGATGGGTTATATTGTTATTTACACACTAATCATATTTTTCCTTCCATTTCCATCCCACTTCTGTGGAAAAACCTTTTTTGAAGGACCAAAGTTAAAATTTCACCAAAAAAATTTCCTCTCCTCCATTTATAATTTGTTCCCAATAGGTGGAATAATATAGTCCTTTTTACCTCTCTATACATTTATACCCTTCCCAAACAAAGAATAGTGTGTTCCTAAGTTCACCCTTTTTGTTTTTTAAACCAATTTCTTTTATTAATGATTTAGGAGAAAAAAAATAAAAAAATGATGAAAAAAAAAATATCTTCTAAAACTACATAAAGGCAACTTGAACAATTCTTAATTCATGACCACAAAACAGAATTTTTGCAAAGTCAAATCAAACTACAAGGAAATTCCTTCCAACATCTAAACTTAGGAAGTTTAACCTTACCTTATGCTAAATCATTATTACTTTAATTATCAAAATGCTAGCAAGTCTATTTGCTGTTTCCATTTTTGTTTGTTTGATTTGTTAATTTATCTTCATTTGCTTCTAATCAGGGTCACTAAAACCCTCGAACGATACAGACTACACTGTTATTCGCAAGATCCCAATAGCCTTGAGAGTGGATCAGAGGTTTGCTTCTTATGTTATCTTTCTTCAAACATACAATTGTGATTGAGTCTAAGTTTGATTAATAGAATGAGAGATTTTTTTTTAATATTTCCCTTTTGATTTTTTTTCCAGATTACAAAGACACCAACAATCTTTTTTATTTTATTATAAGAAAAATAATCTTTTTTTATTTTAATTTTTTTATCATATTATATAAATATATATTCAATATGGACAAGTCTTTTTCTAAGCATAAATAAGTAAATTAGGAAAGTGAAAATTCTTAAAAAAATATAAAATACTAATTTATTTTTTATCTTTATTATTGAAAAAAGTTCTCAAAAAGTCAAATATTTAATTTCCAAATGGAGAATTACACTTTCTTTCTTAAAATATGCTAGGAAATTAGATATCGTTTGGAATTATTTAGTATACTTCCAAGGAAATACACTTATCGGGAAGTACATTTTCAGGGAAGCAAACTTTCCGAGAAATAATAGTATGTTTGGTTTATTTATAACTTCTTGAAAAATATATTTTATTTGTTGACTTTTATTAATTTTTTTTATTTAAACTCTAAAAGTTAAACTTTTAAAGTTTCCTCTGAAAAAAATTATTTTCTCAAAATTAAAAAAAAAAAGACTTTTTATTTTCCGAAAAATATTTTAGATAATGGTAACCAAATAAAAAAATAATTTACACTTCCTAAAAAGTGATATTTCCTAAGCAAACTTACCTTTATACCATATGATATCTTAACTTTTGCTAATAGAAAATCTTATTTTCATATTTACCCTTCACTAATTGAATAAGACTAGAAAAATGGAAGTTTTTATTTTATTTCTTGAAAAGTTATCTCCAAATTAAAATATTTTATTGACTGAATCCGGGCCTAATAATCATAAAGATTGTCGGGTACACATCCAAAAAAAAAAGCTCTTCTGCTCCATTCTTCCTTTTTTTTTTTTCCTTTTTTTTGTAAAATTTCCATAATAAACGTTATATGATTTCAAATTTCAAACGATAAATAAAAAATTTGTTTATATCAATTAAAACTGCTAAAAATAATTTAGAAAATCGATATAGTGAATTTGAACAAAAAAATTCTGATCTTTTTCATATTATTAAAATATAATGAATTTTATTGAAAAATTAGTGAATATTGAAATAAAACTTGTTAAAAAAATAAATAAAAAATAAATTTTATTAAAAATTTTATGATTCTTATTTATTTTAAAATTTGAATATAGAGTATTCATTATTACAATAAATTTAGAATTTGATGTAGTAAATTTAGGATATTCATAGTTTATTATAGTGAATTCAAGATATCGATTTCGTTAATATAAAATTTTCATAATTTATTATAGTGAATGTAAGATTTCGATGTAGTGAATATAGGATTTTTATAGTTTATTATAGTGAATGTAAAATACTAATATAGTGAATCTTGAATTTTCTTAGTTTATTATAATAAATAAAAAACTTATATGAATCAAATATAAGATTTTATTATAGTTTATTATAGTGAATTTAAGATTTATATTGAATTGACATGCAAACGTAGCGAAACAGACCTAGTGAATATTATTATAAATATAGTGAATATATATATATATATATATATATATATATATATATATATATATATAAATTAAACATATTTTTTAACAATTATAATGAACTTAATTGTAAAAATATTATTGTAAATTATAAGAAAAAACATTGACAACCAACTTAAAAAACATGCATATTCTGACAATTTTCATTTGGTGTGCCTGAGTCCAGTAAGTTTGCTGTTTCCGAATCTAATCAATAATTTGCCACAAATCAAATGCTCTATCCATTTCACTCAGGGTGGACTTTTTGCTATCATTTTCTCTTAAATAAAATTATTTTATTTTTATTAAAAAAATATAGTTTAAAATTTTTATAATATATTTTTTAATCATAAATTTTAACTCAACTCAACTCAACTCAACTCAATAAAGCCTTAATTCCAAGTTAATTGGGGTCGGCTATGTGGATTCGCTTCCTCCATTCGGGGCGATCGTGAACCATATTATCAGAAATGTTTAAAAACTCAATATCATGCTGAATAACTCAATTCCAAGTTAGTTTAAGTCTACCCCTCCCTTTTTTACCCACATCTACTCTAAGGTATTCTAATTTTCTAACCGGTGCATCTAAAGGTATACGCCGCATATGCCCGAACTATCTTAGTCTCCCTTCTCTTAACATGTCTTCTATAGGCGCAACTCCGACTTTATCTCTAATATACTCATTACGGACTCTATCCATTCTAGTATGACCACACATCCATCTTAGTATCCTCATATCCGCCACACCAAGTTTAGAGACTTGTTGTGCTTTTATAGCCCAACACTCACTCCCATACATCATAGCAGGTCTCACCGCAGTGCGATAAAATTTTCCTTTTAGTTTATGTGGAATCTTTCGATCACATAAAACTCCGGAAGCACTCCTCCATTTCATCCACCCCGCTTTGATCCGATGAG
>CAOJBK010445697.1:0-10487 GCA_948294925.1 Codiaeum variegatum | reverse complement strand
TTTTATATTGTTCATACGCAACTCCACTGTCATAATTTGGCAATTTCTTATACCATTCCCTTTTACTCCTTATTGCTATTTGGGCCGTATCATTCCACCACCATCCCCCTTCTTCAATGGAGCATGTCCTTTAGTCTCCCCTAGGATCTTCTTGCTAATCTCATGAAGGTTCTCACTCATGGCTACCTACATATCATTAGCTTCCATATGTGAACTCCAAGGTCGCATGTTGCACAACTCATTTCTGAATTTCTCACACTTCTCCCCTCTAAGCTCCCACCACTTTATCCGTTAAGCATAGGTATTGGACGACCTCCTAACTTGCCATATCATCTTGAAGTCCAACACTAACAACCTATGTTGGGTTGCTAAAGCTTCACTGGGAATGACTTTGCAATCCTTACAAAAGGCTCTGTTAGACTTCCTTGTGAACAAGTAGTCAATTTGACTCTTGTTATACTTGCTTTTAAAGGTAACCAAATGAGATTCTCTTTTCATGAAGCAGGTATTCGCCAAAAGTAACTCATAAGTCATTGCAAAATCAAGAATGCTCTTCCTCTCCTCATTTTTACTCCCATAGTCAAAGCCCTCGTGAGTCTCTTCATAACCACTTTGGTCATTTTCCACATAACCATTTAAGTCTTCACCAATGAAGACATTCTCCTCAATTGATATGATTTGCATGACATTATCCATGTCCTCCCAGAACTTCTGCTTGCACTCAAAATCAAGACCAACTTGCGGTGCATAAGCACTAATCACATTAAAAACTCACTTCTAAAATTAGTTTAACTACAATAATCCTATCACCCACTCTCCTCACCGAAAGTATCGCATCCCTTAGAGAACTATCTACAATAATGCTCACCTCCTTCTTACTCCTCTCCCTTCCCGTATACCATAATTTATACTCTTTCCCAACCTCTCTGCTTTTCTCTCCTACCCATTTAGTCTCTTGAATACAAGTTATATTCACTCTCATCCTCTTTAAAGTGTCAACTAGCTCTATAAGCTTACCTATAGGGGAACGTCCTACGCCCTTGCCTATTTCTCACTACACCCGGATTCCGATATAGCACGTCGCAAGTAGAGGATGCCCCAACGTTTATCATGTATTGTGAATCCATATGAAAGTTTCGGCGAAATTTTTACGTTGGTTACCGACCTACCGCAACCCTCCTCCATCCAGGATTGGGACTGACTAGACACGGTGACCTCTATCTAGGCGGAGCTAAATGGAGACAATAACTAACAGCAGCAAATTTTAAACAACTGCCAGTATTGTGACATGTCAGCTATGCAATATCTTGAAAAAGTTTAAAGAAATGGAAACGCTTTTAAGAGTGTGTAACTCTAATTACAATAGGATAACAACAACCAAAACAGTTTAAAATCATTTTAAAAAAATAAAAAACTAAGAATGTTCAAAGAAAATGAAATAAGATCTATGAACAAAGGATACCCTTTAAAAAGCTTATCATAGTAGCGCTTCACCAGCCTTTGCTCACATGACGTATCTATGTCATCTTCCTCAGTATGTATAAACACTAAAACAATTAAAAAGACAATCAATATATACAACGACAATTTTCATGCTAGGAAGAGAAAAACAATATCAATACTTTTGGAGGATAGGAACTGAAATGACATGGTAAAATAAGATTCATATAAGTGCTTAGACTAAGCAAAGGGTAGCTTTTCTTTTTAAGTCAGAGAAATAAAATAGTAGCTAAAAAGTAAAGTGAATTCCCATTAAATAATTAGTGCCCAAATTTTTAAGTGGTTAAGTTCTAAACAAAAAAAGGAGAAGACATTTTTAATTACAAAATTTTATATTTAATTCATTTCCAAACCTCATGACCTGAAATAGAGGATAACTTTATTAATTGAATAAACAAAAAGTGAAAATGATATTTTTTCTTAAATAAGTTATTTTAACATTCAGACGAAACCATTTTAGCTATAATACCACACGTATTTAGCAAAAAAAAAAAAAGGAAAAAAAAATATTAACACCACAGTCTGTATCTCATCACAAGCTCATCAATTAATTAATAACTAATTAGCTCGAAACATAGACCATTTTAAGCTTAAAACATTATGCAGTGAAGGAATGAAGCTCACATGTTTGCATGCAGACTATCATAATTGTACTCTCTTTTTGCACTATTTTAAAGTAGTGGGACATACCAACTGCTTTTTTTTCCTCAAATTTCCATTAATGTAAAGTATATTATTGATGAGTTCAAGATTACCATAAATAAACCTGAGCTGGACTCTTAATGAATGACCTTATTTCATTTGGCCTGCTGCAAGGGGCAAAAAAAGGGTTAACATTATAAATGTTAAATATACTTAGAAAGATTGCGTAGTTGAATTCCACCATCCACATGAAATATACCTCACTTATAGCTACCTTGAATCAAACATAGATAATAGTTGCCTCTACACCCTTAGTAGCAGATGACTTGTTGCTGTCAGTGCTCATTCACACATGGACACATACATTAACCCTTCTATCTCCACAGTAAAATACTTCTCCTAAAATGAAGCACACTTCAGAATGGGAAACAAATGAGGATGAATCAATCATACCTAGGGCCCGAGATTGTTAAAACATATAAATGTTGGTAAAATTTTCAAATGAAAATAAACCTCATACAATGGTATCTGTCTACTGGTAATTAAATTACTTGCATAACTTGTTTACCTAGAGTTGCCAAAACTTTAGCAAATAAACACTAGATTCAGCATATTTTAGATTGCTCTCAACATAACTGACAGAGAAAATAGTAAGCAATCAATTTTTGTTTTAAAGAAAATGAAAAAAAAAAGGAAGAGAGACAACATAATATGACAATATACCACATTTAGAATTAAATACTATTCACTTATGATATGCACTTATCAAGCCATTTGAGCAGTGAAAGAAAGTTCTCAGTTGCAACATTCACTTTAGTAGAATAAAATTTGTGCAAACTTCTAGAATGATTGCATGTACAAGATCCAACAAGCTCTTAGGAGAACTTTTAGAATCCAAACAGAGATAAGTATAAATAACTAGAATCAAATACATTGCCATGATCAATTTCAACAAGTTCAATGCTACAACCGCATCTCAGGGATAATTCAAGAATGAAAGTTCCAAAGAGGGTATCTCTTCCTCTCTCAAAGACTTCTAGAAACTTGGACAAGGTAAAACCAACTCAACCAATTTAAAGCTCTAAACTATCACTCAACTGCAATTCAAAATTCTTGCCAATTAGAATAATCAATTTTAACCTAAAATGCTCTTGGATATACAAAATAAAAGAATAAATCAATTAAATCCAATAAGAAACTTCATGCACACACACAGATATAGAGAAGAAGGGAATTAATGTGAATAATATGAAAATTCTAGTGAACTGATTTACCTATATGAAATTTAAACTGATGAGGATTCAAATAGTAACAAGTTCTAGAGGAATGGGCATTGAAAATGGCCCGAAACGACCTAGAAAAGTGATGCGATAGTCGGTGCTTCAAACTAAAGTTTTGCCGCCACAGCCACAGCACGTCGCTTCCTTGTTTCCTCCGTTTGTTATGTTTGAGTCGTCGACATCTGCTTCTTTGTTCGAAGGAGCGATGTCACCAAAGGGTGGCTGGAGGTTGTGCCATTCCTCCCTCACTCGTTCGCTCTCTGCCTCCCCTGTTTCCCCATTCCTGCATCCTTTTCTTTTCTTATATGTATCTAGTTTTTTTTTTTAAAATATAAATGTACTATTATTATTATCAAAATAATTAAAAATTATTTCATAAATAGATAAAAGCAATGTTACAAATTCACACTACTTAAATTTTAAAATAAAATTTAATTGCTTATTTTAAAAAAAATCTTAAATTTATAAATTTATATAAAACTATAAATTTAAATCCTTAAGACATTCATATTAAATTTAAAATGCTGAAATGAAAGTAAACTAGATCATTTCCATATAAAATAAAAATTTTTAAGCCAAATCAAAATTTTAATATCTTCTTTAGAAAATAATTTCTATTAATTACAATAAAATTAGTATTAAAAGCTTGTTATATCAATTTAAAATTATGAGCTATTAATTTTAAATAATTTTTTTACTAAATCTATTTTTAATATTCCTAACACCGAGTTAGATATTATATTAAGCCGGAAGAGAAGAGGGTTTTGTGATCGACGAAACTTGTTTCACGGTGAGAAATTTTTTTAGAGAGAGGTATTAATTGGGAAGAGACGTGGAAGAAAGAGTTTTGAGAGGGAGTGTGTTTTATTTGGCTTTTTATACATTTAGTTGATGATTTTTTTTAATTTTTAATTATAAAATTAAAAATTTGTCAAGAAATTTATTTTCCAATTTGTCAAGAAATTATATGATAAGTAAAAATTATCATATTTCTATCATATTTTAATGATACTGAAAAATTATCACATTTATGTCATAAATACATGATAAATAAATAAAAAAACTATCACAATTATATTATAAATTAATAATTAAATTTCTGTCACGAGTCTGTTATAAAATACTATTTTGCTAAAAAAACTGTCACATAGTGGCTCATCATCATAGTTCATTGATCTTGTAGTGTAAACTGGTGCTAAGTGATAGAGTGACCCTCCTTTATTCATGCATCTGTCCCACATTACGTTCCATACCATTTCAATTGAAACCTGCCTTGTGGGTTGGTTGTATAAGGAAAAAGTGTACTTCGAATTGTGTGATAGAGGATTACATTCACTTATAACTTATTCTTTGATTCAAAAGTATCTTGCTTTGCGTGATTTGCCCCATTTCGGTTAATGGAGGAAGGAGAAGTGAATAATAAAGAGGTAGTTCATCATGCTCACTCTAAGTAACTTTGAAAGGTGATTTAAAGGTAAATAATTAGCCATAACAAAGTGAAGTTGTTCTCTACAAAGTATACTATCTGAAAGCGACCACAAGTATATGGGCTATCGTAGTATAGGTTGAGCAACCAAGGTTGTATCCCTCGCAGAACTTGTTATTGATTATTTATTTGTTTCGAGTTTATGCAATTAAAAGAAAACATAATTGGTTTTTGAATAGAAAATAACAAATAAACTAAAAGTAGGAAATTAAATGCTAAAATTAATGTAATGGAAATAGATGTCTAGAAATCCATAATCGATAAGTCAATCATCTAATGAACTTTGAGATTGAGTTAATCAATTAAGCCAAAACAATTCAATTCTTGATAAAATCATTCACTAGAACTTATCCTATTAGTTATTGCATTGATAGAAATAATCTAGCAAAAACATGAATAAAAAATTGAATTTAATCCTAAAACTTATATCTCTAATTCATTTTAAAATCCTAATTGAATGGGTTCCATGTTTGGATTTCAACTCTCGTTTCATCACCCAAACACTTAATTAAACAAATTGGTGATCAAGCAATTGTTCATAATCAAGCAATTAATTCAATTAAGCAAAACAAGGTATAATTAAAAGATCTAAACAGCAAATTTCATATCATGACTATCTCATACAAATCCCTAGACAAAGGGAATTTAGCTCATAATAAAGGAATTCATCATCAAATTATCATTAATCATCAAATAAGTCATGTTTGATCTCTCAATATAAAAACCCAATGAAAAATTAAACAATAAGTGAGAATTAAACCTTGAAGAGTTCTAGCAGCAAATTCTTCAATCTATTGAAGATTACAAGTGAAATTCTCCTTAATAAGCTAAATTGATGAAGAAAATCTTAAATCTATGTAAATCTAATGTAAAATTTAATAAATCTTTGTCCAAAACCTTGAAAGGGAAAAGAACAAACACTCAACCCTTTTTTAGGTACAAAATGATACCTAAAATAGAGTAAAATTCTTAATTTATATTGTCAGACTCGGCTAGTTTGCATGAGCAAAAACAGATATGCACAACCCATGCAAACCCTTCACACCTATGCAGGCACTCAAATCTCATCCAGAGAGACACATGACCAAAATTGAGCTTCTGCACGGCCCGTGTAGCAGCAACTTTCCAGGGCAGTAAGTTGCATAAGCAAATAGCCATTTTGCATAGCCCATGCATAAGCCTTGCACTTGAGTTTCTCCAAAAATCGCTCTATTAGTCATGCTTGCTCAGGAATCTCGTCGTTTACTTCAAAAATCCTAATTTTGCATGGAAACTTATAATTAACTGAAAAACACTTAAACAAACAGATCAAACGTAGATTTTGGAGATAAATATACCCAAATATAGGAAAAAACATAGAAAATTATGCCCAAAACAGAAGCCATATTGGAAGTAAGCAACGACACACAAGATATAATAGCAAAAGTGGTAATATAATGGGATGCACTAAAAGAGATCTTTTATGCATGTCAAATTAGTTAATATTAGAGTCAAATGCTCTATTTGATTTTCAAATTAAAGTTCTAAGAACATTTTCTTTTATTGCCTTAGAACCCATGCACCTCTTATATTTATTCCTAAATGGGTGCTGAGTGATAGAGTGAGCCTCCTTAATTCATGTATCTAACCTACATTTTGTTCTAACTTGATTCAATGTAATCCTATCTTGTAGGTTTATTTTTCATAAAAATGGTGTTTTTCTTTGTGTAAAAGAAGATTACATTCACTTACAAGTTATTCTTTAATTGGAAAGTATCTTGTTTTATGTGAGAAGCCCACAGTCGGGTATTAGAGGGATATGGAGAGTGGATAATATAGAGACAGATCATCATGGTCACTCTAAGAAACTTTGAAATTTGATCCTAAAGGTAAATAATTAATCATTATAAAGTGTAGACATATTGAAAGTAAGGAACAATTCACATGATAGAGTAACATAAGTAGTAATATGATGGGAGGCACCAAAGGCTCTTATTTATAATTTGAATTATTTAATATTAAATTCGAATGTTCTATTGGATTATCAAACTTGAATTTTAAGTACATTTTCTTTTTTGCCTTAGGACCCATACACCTCTTTTATTTTTGTTCCGAACTAGTATTGAATGATATAGTGGTCCTCCTTCATTATTGTATCCAACCCATATTTCATTCCTTCACGTTTTAGTGTAATCCCATCCTGTGGGTTGTTTGTCCATGAAAATGGTGTATTTTGCTTTATGTGAGAGAGGATTACATTCACTTATAAGTTATTCTTTAATCCAAAAGTAACTTGCTTTGTATGAGATGCCTTGTACTGGTTAACAGACGAATATGGAGAAGTGAATAATACAAAGGTAGTTCATCATGGTCACTCAAAGCAATTTTGAAAGTAGATCCTAAAGGTAAATAATTAAACATAACAAAGTGGAGCCATATTGGAAGCAAGGAATAATGCACGTGATAGAGTAGCATAAGTGGTAATATGATTGAAAGCATTGAAGGAGGTCTTGTTTTTATGTCAAATTAGTTAATGTTAATTCCATACTAAAACTAGATATCATATTCAATGTCAATCCCTTTACCTTGTGACTTGTGAACTAATTAGTGAACTTATTTATGTTCAAATAACCTAATATAAATTCACTTTGCATTTCATATATGATGGAAGGAAGAATATCTCTTAGTCTATTGTCAAGTGTTTTTGCAACTATTTTATACAAGACAATATAGAGTTGGATTGCTCTTAAATATTTCATTGTCTCAGGTTGAGCTTTTTTGTGGAATAAGAATTAACATTATATCATTGAGTCCCTCAGGAAAATATCATCTATTCAAATATCTCTAACATGCTTCAACTACATCATTACCAACTATATGCCAAAATTTTTGTTAAAAAGTAAGATTGATACCATCAACCTTTAGAGAATTCTCCAGATGTATAAAGAAGGTACTTATTTTAATCTCCATTGCAGTAAAAGAGAATAAGAGAAAATCATTTTATTTTTAATGTAAAAACACTATTGAAAGCTTTTAAAATATATGAATCAGTGGTACGCAAGATGTTGTACAACTTTGAGAAATATAATGTTATTAAGGAGTGTAACCCGTTGTCCTAGGTCTTGAACTTGTTGGAATCATCCTTCAATTTCTTCAAAAAAAATTCCTTCCTTTAATTAGTGGTTATCTAGAAAAAGTGCGAATTAATTTCAAACTCCTTAATGCAAAATTGTTTCCCTCTAAATCTCCAATATTCCTAATTAGTTGTAAAGATGAAAAAATAAAAGTCACATGCTTGCTTATATCGCAACACAACCATAGAATTATGTTCCACCTTATGCACTTCCATCTTATGCTTGCTTTTTTTTTAAAAGATTTTTATGCATTAACCTAAGTTTTTTTCCATCTTAATGCTCAAAGCTTCTAAATAAGTATCAATTTTCTCTTTGATGTCCATCAAAACCACCAACTCTAGATACCTTCAATAATGTTCTCACACTCCTTATCTCTCACTGAATAATTATTGAAATATAATCATTTTGCTTGAGGAGAAAGGGTTCAAACTTTAATTTCAAGGAAGATAGTTGAGTGATTTGAAGTAGTTTTAGTCACATCATGGACACAAAAGTTATTGAATAAACTAGCCCAACTAGGGTAAGTTAGGACTCTATCCAAACACTCTTAAACCCAAGCATCCCTATCTCTATGGTTATCCCATGTATATTGAAATTCAATCATGCCCAAATCAACCAAAATGGAGTTTTGAATCGCTTCTTTGAACTGGTGCATCAACCAAGATTTGTAGGAAAATATTTCCCTCTTATCAAACCAATTAAGAATTTTATTAAAGTATAAAAAATACATCCAAGACATGGAAGACTTTACGCTAATGATTTATGGTTATCTTAGGAAATATGATGCCTGGTCCTATTTAGTCCTTCATATAACCTAGTTAATCTTCATATGGGAATATCATCTATATGAATGAACAGACTAATGTGAGATATGATATAGCTCAACAAATAACAAGAATGAGGAATTTTCCATGGGAGTACAATTCCACCACCAATACATGTGTCTTCACATACAAAATTACCTATAAAACCTAATTATGTATGAATGTCATCTACTCTCAACTAGTGCATTTTAATTTTAATCAAAGAAACAAATAGTGGCCTTTTATATTAGACCACGTCCTTCGAGCACCATATCATCTGGGCATTTCCAAACGTTGATAGTTCCAATATATAGAACTCATGGATATCTTTATAGTAGAAATCACCTATAGGCAATTCAAAGGCTCCTTTAAATTAGGCAAAATAATCACTAAATTACTAAGTTTAAATATGGCATGCTCTCATTTCTTCTATAAGTTTCTCTTCTTCAATGTAAAATCTATTTTTGAAGAGTTACTAGCTTCAGGCTATTGAATTAGGTCTATAGCTTAAGAAGTAAGCGACAAATTAGCATTGATTTCCATTAGTGGCCAAACGTCATTCAAGTTTAACATAATTTTATTATGTATACTCCAATTAACATTCCTATTATTGGTTAGAGAAGTCTTAACTTACAATCTAGATGAGTTTGTGCTATTATTAGATGTATTTGGTTCCTTCCAACCTCCTTCTTAAATCCATCAATTTTCATTAATAGCTAATTGAGCACATCCTCTTACTTTCATAGCCCTCAGGTTAGGTGAGTATTGCCTAGGTGCTGTAACCAAGATTAGGTTATTAAGAAGAGCCATATAACTTCTATAGATAATAACAAGGACCTCTAATCTAGAATACCTTCACATATAATGGTTAATTATGTCAAATTATAAGCAAAATGAATCATGAACCATAACCAATTTCTTTATGTGAGTTTGGAGCATCATAAGATTCTTAACAAAAGTTCTCTGAGTGTTAAATGATGTTATAATAGCTTCCAAATGTTTCCAGATGCTCAAATTCAAATGTTATCCATAACCACTCCCTTTTTACTTCTTGATTTTCATCCTATAAGTTAAAGGTTTACAAACATCCAACGATGCTCGTACTTTCATATGAACGAGTATTATCCTCTAAAATATTTGAATTATTCTTTAATGTAATTATGAACATGTTTGATGAATTTTCAAATAAGAAACCCTATACTTATAGACATGAACATAGAATTCAATGTTAAATGGAAAAACTTTAGTTTGTTACTTTCATATGGATAAATGTTTACACGATAAAGGGTGATTCTTAAAGATAAATACCCATTTTTAGGACTTGTTAAATACCATTCTTAAGGAGGAACTAAAAACAGATAAAGGCTTAGCTTAAACTCTTTAACTCTTATCCCTTAGATAGGTATCAAAATTGAGCCAAAATATTCTTCATATTAGTAAAATCAACACAATTATTCATAAAAAAAAAACAGCTTTATAGGGTGCATCTAAGATTTATAAAGCCTCTTTCTTCTTCATTTTCTAAAACTATCACCTCGAACCTATTCCCATCTATTGTGCCCATAATTATCTTAGTATTGATCAAATTAAAGGTACTAATGTTTAATCCTAAATGTCTAGAGACATGATATAAATAAAAAAATCAAATAAGCTAAAATTTACC
>CAOJBK010444645.1:0-11196 GCA_948294925.1 Codiaeum variegatum | reverse complement strand
TCCCAGACCATGAGGGAAGGCAAGTGCTTCATGATGGATCGAGGAGGTGACTGTATCTGTTATGTTCAGTTCCCTCAAAGATTTGAGGGTATTGACCCTTCGGATCGATATGCTAATAACAACACTGTTTTCTTTGATGTTAATATGTGTGCCCTAGATGGTATTATGGGCCCAGTCTATGTTGGTACTGGATGCCTCTTTAGAAGGACTGCCCTATATGGCTTTAACCCTCCTCGTGCAAAACAACACCACCCAGGTAGCTTCAGCTCTTTCTTTCACCCAATTTACCTGATTGTGAGTTGGATTATGCCGACAAGAACTCGGGGGCGACTTCTTTGCAAGTAGAGGTGAATGATGGGGCATCAAAATAGCAGAGTTTTGATTTTTTTTTTAGTTTTCTATATTTCTTTAGGATTCCTATTTTGAGTATAATTATATTTGTCCTAAAATCCTATTTTATTTAGGATTCCTATCTAGGTTAATTAGCTATTTTATTTCCTAATTTTAAGGACAAGTTTAGGGCTATAAGTACTTGATTTTTGGTGATGTTTAAATAGATTTTTATTCAATATTTTTATTAATAAATTGATTCTTTCAAGATCAGTTTTGTTTGCAATTCTATATTTTAGAATTGTGTTATCATTCGCTTCCGTGCTGCGTCATTATGCTTTGTTGAAAGCTAAAAATGTGACACCTGGAAAGCTATAGGAAAACCAAACCAGCTTTATATGTGTGTGTGTGTAAAATAAAGATTTTATTTATCAGTAATGGATATTTATCTTATAAATATTGGACAAACAAAATAATTGAGATAAATCATAATTTTATTTTTATAAAATGCTGATTATCTTACTTACATATAATAGACAATCCTTTTATATCGAAAAAGACAATTGAAATGAATAATTATTCACCCATAAATATCAAATTCTAATAAATAAATAAATTGTAAATTAAAAAGAATTAAAGAAAAAAAATAAAGCATGTAAAAATAGTTGGTGCATAAATTTTCCATTTGGGGAGGAGAAAGAGAGGGGGAGAGCAGGTGCAGAATTGCTACTTGTACCTGGTTTTAGGTAATAGGGTCCTGAAAACTAATATAAAATATAATTCCTTAGCTAAAAAAATTAATAATGACATTGATTATATGTGAATAACAAAGATATTAATTAATTAAAATTATTTTAATAATTATATTTTTTTAATATGAAAGAATGGGGATACCTAAATTTAGAGAGAGAGAGAGAGAGAGAAACTAATTTCTTATGTCTCTAGTTTAGGAGATCCCAGCCATATCTACCCAAAGCAAGTTTTGGACGTCAAAAGGAGGTTCATCCATCTTGACAATGCCCCTTTCATACTTGAGACTCTTGTTGGCAAGCCAACACCACTTGATTGATTTTTCTATATACATGAGTAATCTTCAGTTGCCAATCTCTCGAAATAAATTCTTTACATACTCTTTTGAGATTTTTATAAAGCATTGGCCCTTCCTTGCAAGAGCTGAATCTAATCGAAAAATGGTGACTCGAAACTTAGCTTCCTAAGCCTTAGTAAGGCTTTGTATGATAGCCCATGACTCTGCTTCTATAATGCCAGAGTTACCAATATTTATTATTATTATTATTATTATTATTAAAACAGAGATGAGGGAAAGGCTTCAGCAACTGCACAAGAATATTCCAACTAAGTTGACACCTAAAATAGCAGCATCATTACTACCCCCCTCCCACCAAATTATTCATTAAGAATTAAGAAAGAAACAAGAGAATCAAACATTACAAAGATGCAAGGTAGAAACTCCACAAATATCATGGAGCAATAAACTAGTTATACCTTGTGGAGGTGCATCAAAATAATGGACTCCTAATTAGAGATTGGAGCCAAGATGGGCTAACCAATCTACACAAACATTAGATATTCTCTATAAATATGATACAAACTCACATTCCACTCTCTATTGATAAGAGATTTGGCTACCTTTATCAGACAATAGAGATGATTAGGCTCAATGGCTTATTGTTACACCATCTTGACAACCTCTGCATTATCCACTTCAATTAAAACGTTCTTGAAACCATTCTCCCAAGAAAAATGAAGACTAAGAACCACTCCCCATAACTCTTCCATTGTAATGGTATAAGAGCCCAAATTAGCTGCATAACCACCATGCCAAGTCCCATTGTTGTCATGAAGCAGACCACTAGTTGAAGCTCAATTCCCATTCGACAATAATAAGCCATCAAAATTCAATTTTATCATGACCATGAGGGGAAAATGCCAACTGATATGCCTCCATATCTTCGGATTTCTAGCCTTTGAATCAAAAGAAAATTTTTTTTAGCTGCAAAACCTCAATAACAAATGACAGTATAATAGAAGTAGGATTGAAAACAATAGCAAAATCATCATCGAAAATTCGGTTGTTCCTCTAACTCCACAAACGCCAAACAGTCACAGTAGAAATAGTTTTCCATGCCATGTATGAGCTATGAACTTCTTTCATTTTTAGGTTCCACTGAAGTTAACTCTCCAAATCGAGAGACCATAAAATTGAAGTAGCAAAATTCACAAATAGCAGACCCATCCACATGTTAGAAGCCACTACAAAATCTATCAACACATGTAACAAAGTTTCCTCACTTAAAAGACATTTAAAGCAATAGGAGTCATTGGTTAAATGTCTTCTATATCTTTTCCAATTTGTGAGAAGTCTCAGGTACATCAAGATCCATAGGAAAATACGAATTCTCTTAGGACCCTCCCATTTCCACACTAAGTCCCATTTTTTATTGAGAGCATAAGAAGGATTAGTAGAAATACAAGCATAGGAAATTTTCACTGATAACTTAACTGAAGAGGTGAATCCTTAGTAGACATTATCCTCGTCAGCATTCTGATTAGGGACCGAAAAAGCTGAAAGCTTGAGTAAGATTTGATAGGGCAATTTATTATGCATATAACATTAATCCCACTTGACATTGCTGGTTACAAGAGCTGTCATAGGAAGATTAACTTCATCTTCACCAACGTTGGAAAGGGAAAAATTCTTTAAAGGCCGGTTCTCAAGCCAACAGTCATTCCAAAAGAGAACAGTAGTATTGTTACCCATCGCCTACGTAGTTCCAAGAAAAAACCAATGCCAAACTCTCCTGATACCCCTACAGATATAAGAAGATTACAACTTTTAAAATGAGTAGGCATCGTCACATTCCCCTGCCCATATTTAGAATGCATAATCTTAACCTGGAGGGCATCCTTCCTAGAGATAATACCCCAAGAAAGCTTTAATAATAATAATAAAAAAAAAGCATTATTCATGTCCTTCAAGCTCCGCAGGCCTAAACCTTCATAAGATTTAGGCTGACAAATAGCATTCCAACCGACAAGGGAAAGACTTTGAGATGAATTCTTACCACCCCAGATAAAGTTTCTACATAATCGCTCAATGACTTCACAAACAATAATAGGAAGAAAAGATGTTTGCATAGCATAAGCTGAAATGGTTAACACACCTCGCAAGAGAAAGATGCTTCGCTTGACAGCTTTCAAGCTTCTTCCGAATTCTATCAATTAAGTAATAAAAGTCTTCTTTCTTCATTCTACCATGGATTAGGGGAACACCAAGGTACTTACCAAGATTGAGAGTAAGTTTAAAGCTACTCATCTTGCTCAAGTCCTCCTTGGCTTCATTTTTCACATTATAAGAATAATAGAGCATAGTCTTAAAAACACTAGCCTTCTAACTAAAGGCATTACAAAAGTTGTGGAAGACATCATGAATGATTGCCAATTGGGAAGGCCTTGCTTCATTAAAAATCACCAAGTCATCAGCAAAGAAGACATGAGAGAGGGGAGGGCCATTACTGGACAGCTTAATGGGTTTCCACCTTCCATCTTCAATAGCATTGCTAATCCCATGAGATAATCTTTCTATACAAATAGTAAAAAGGTAAGGCAACAAAGGGCACCCTTACCTAATTCCCCTTTCCGGAATGAACTACTCTGAAACATTCACATTCTACATGATCTGAAAGCTAGTAGTAGTTATAAAAGAATGGATGACCCTAATCAACATATCAAGAACATAGGCTTCCTTCAGGGTATACATTATAAAGTTCTGATGTAGTTTGTCATAGGTTTTCTCAAGGTCTATCTTAATAGACATAGGCCTCTTCCCACCTCCCTTAGAAGACATACTATGATTCACTTCCTGAACAATTATTATTATTATTATTATTATTATTATTATTATTATTATTATTATTTGAAACCAGCTGCATTAGTTTAATTTGAAAATAGGGGTGAGCAACGGTTCTATTAGGTTCAAAATCAAAATAACCTTAAATTTTTAATTTTCAAAAACTGAACCGAAATACTATATTAACCAAAAATCAAAATAACCAAAAACTAATATTTTAAATTCTTAAAAATCAAACCAAACTATTTTTTGAAAAAATTGGTTCGGTCACCAAAAAATTGAATTTTTAAGATAATATATAATTATAAAAATTAGTTAATAAAAATAAAATTTTGATTTATTGGTTAATTCAATTAAAATTTTACTAAAATCGAACACCAAAATAATTGAAATTGCCAAATCAAATTGAACCATTTTAACCGATTTACAAATTCGGTTTAGTCGCTGAATTAAGCCAAAACAAATTTGATTTTTTGCTGACCCATATTTGAAAACACTATTTCCCTGGGAGATTGTGTTATTTTTAACAAATGACAGTCATATATACCTGAATTTATTTTTGGTCTAAAATATATATAAAAGGATATGGAAAGCCTCATTTTTCTTTTCTTTTTTTTTTTCCCAAACTCATTTTCCCATTTTTAACCTTTCAATGATCTAAAAGGTCATTTATCTTTTTCTTCTTCTTCTTTTTTTCTTTTGTTTTACTATTTTTCTTTTTTTTTTTTACTTCTTTTCTCTTTTAAAAATGGGTTATAAATTGCATGACAACACAATGAAATATTTGGAAGATAAATAGCATGACAACGCATTGCGGAATTGAAAGAGATCATTTTATAATTTTCTTTATTTTTACAATTTATTTGTTTAATTTTTTTTAAAAGTAGGAGGGTGAATTAATATTCAAATCAATTTTACCTCTTACCTTCCCAAAAAATCGAACTTGGAATGTGCAACTATAAATATTAGCTAGTTATCGTCAGATCATGCCCCTTAGGGCTATTTGTTTAATACATTCTTTTTATTTGATAATAACTTATTTCATATGAGTCCCTAAAAAATTACTTATTTCATACATAAACTAAATCATTAGTACCTTCTTCAATCATTTTCAAATCAATCAATATCACAAACTCTCACATAGTATCAGAGCCTAAAAGATCAGGATTCATCCCCATCAAATTTATCGAGTGTCATCGGGTTCTTCCATTCAATTCACCTAGTAAGACTTTCAAATATATTCATTCACTAGGCTTTCAATCTGTTACCCATTCCGGCTCTCAAATATATTCACCCGATGTGCTTTCAATTCAAGTTTGTTCACTCGCTTTCCACTTGAGGGGGGTATTAAGACATAAAATCCTATATCAAAAATTACAAACATGTATAAGGATATATAATATTTTGGACTTTATGCCTAATTGGTTAGGTATAATCTTTTAGTCATGCATGAACCAAATCCAAATATCAATTCAATTGTTTTCAAATCAATCAATATCACAAACTTTCACATGGTATCATAGTAAAATCAATCCTTGTACCCATCACCTCTTCCATTCTAAATTTGTTTAGGATTTTAATTTCACTTTGAATTTTTGTAATATTCCAGGTTCTTGTCCTATGATAGGTTCTAGTACCATTTCAGTTGTAGACTTGTGATGGGTTAACTGTGTTTCCTCGATTATAGTGTTGATTCAGTTTTTGCCTTATAGTGGGCTTATTGAATATTACCAATTTCTTGAGGGTTCGCATTGTCCAACTCATTCTTGTGCTTGTCCTCTTGTCTCTTTTAGTGTTCCTGCTTATATTAGGAGTGTTGTCCTTGCATATGCGCTCTTGTTTCAATTTGAAATATAATTGTTTCCCTTTTCAAGAAAAAAAAGTGTTAAAATTCGATTGGATGAATTTTTTTTGAGAGATCTCATATAAAATTAATTTCTTTATATTAAGATTCACTGTTCATTGTATATATAAATAAGGTTGGAATCCAATGAGAACTCCAACAAAATAGGAACCAAAGAGTAAATAATAGTCATTTGATCAATAAATTTAAGAACTAGTGAATGGTTGAGATTAAACAAAATACACACACTCTTTCTCTCTCTCTCATGTGAAGTGTCTTTGTTTCTCTCTCTCACACTTACGATATTCTTGGGAAAAAACGCAGCAATATTATATCCCAAGCCATTAAGAAAAAATGAATGAAAATTTGAAATCTTCTTCTTTGATCTCATAGTCAAAATTTTCAAACTTTTTCTTCTATATCATTGTCAAAAATCGTAAACTTCTTCTTCGATTTGATTGTCAAAAATTGCAAGCTTCTTCTTCGATCTCATTGTGAAAAAGATTCATTTTGCTGAAACTTGGAAGCTTTGATCTCATTGCAATCTTTGAATCTTCAAGTTTTCCACAATTTGTTTTGTTGAAACTTGGAAGCTTGAAGTTTTCTTCAAGAACATAATAGTTGATTTGTAATTCATAAGTGAGTTCCTTTTTCTTTTCTTAATTAATTCACTAGATTTGAAGAAAAATTTCTTATTTTGAAGCTTATCATTGGAAATTGTAAATTTCTTAAATGATTTAATGAATTATAAATTTCATACAATAGCTTTGCGATTGTACACAACATTATTTGTGATGTCTTTAAAATTTGTTAAATGTTTTGTTTCAATTTTGTTAAGTTTGGTTTCAGTTTTTATAAAATTTGGTTTCAAAATATTTTATTTCCTTCCGTTAAATATTTTGTTTTAGTTTTTATAAAATTTTGCTTCAGTTTTTATAAAGTTTTGATTTCAGAAAATTGAAGTTTGGTTTTCCTTTAGTTATAAGTTTTATTTCAGTTTTTATAAAATTTAGATTCAATTTCTCAAAATCTTAGTTTCAGTAGCTTAAAAGTTTGATTTATTTTAGTTAAACGTTTTGCTTCAATTTTTCGACGGCGATATTATCGTTATCGAAAGTAGTGAGGTTACCATTAGCGGTTGAGATTGGTGGCGGAGAGTCGGAATCGTGTTTTCGTTTAGAGTCATAGAAGAAGTGGAATAAAGGAGAGGAAGTAACTGACAGATTATATGGGTGAGTGGTGAATATGGATTGAAAATTCAGAACTGATTATAAAAAAAAAAAATCAAACTTTAAACTTCTTTAAAATTATAAGATTATCATTAATGATGAAGCATTATCTATTTTATTAATTGATTTGAGCCATTAAATTAAACTAAAATAAATAAACATATTTTATTTCAAATTTTTAATTCTTATTTAACTCTAATATATATATATATATATATGTGTGTGTGTGGAGTTCGCTTCCTAACTCATTTTATCCCATATTATGAGGAGAAAGAATAGTTTGGATCATTTTGAGTGTAGATAATTTAACTCATTTTAACTTTTAATTAAAAAAAAAAAAAAAAAGAAAGAAACTCATCGTTACTATGACTTTTGTTTTCCCAAAGAAAAAAGTTGCCTACGTTGACCTTAATTTGTTTTTTTATAAAGAAGGAAGTTGAAAAGAATAAAAGTGTCATTAGCGATATGAACACAGTGATAGACATCCAACCTTGCTTCAAATCGCACCACTATTTTAATGCTTTCTCCGTATCCAAATATATGTCTAATACTTTTCAATATTGTTTAGAAAAGTTTAAATTTCATAAAGATTAAAATATGATAAAATAATATTAATTATAGTGATAATTTCAATTTTTATTTTATATAAAATAAAAATATAATTAATACTTTAAAAATATTTAATATTGTTATTTTTTATGTAAGAAAAAAAAAGTTCTTTTTTAAAATGAATTATTAAGATGTTAGAATTAGCATGAATAATTGAAAAAATTATAAGATTTTAATTAAAAAATACAATTTTTTAAAAATATTTTATTTAATTAAATTTAATTTTATTATCTTAAAATAAATGTATTATAAACATTTTTGAACACTAAAAAAAATACTTTGCAAACACATTTTTATGCGTATACGTGTATAACAGAAAAAAAATATATTTCATGAAATACATTTGAGATAAAAGGGCAGAATTGTATATTCAGGTTCATTATAGTTTAATCAAATTCTCTTTCTGAAGGGTTTACTTATTAGTTGTTCCCTTCTCGCCTGAACCTCCATTAAAACCGACAGCCGTCATCCAAACCCCCTCATATCGCCTTCTCTTTCAACCGTCGAACCACCGCACCTCTGTTATCCCAGTCACCAAAAACCGGAATCGCGTCGTCCCTCCTCCCTCCATTTCTGACTCGATTTTCATCTCCGTAGAGTCCAGAGCTCAAAATCTATCGTCGTTCAAAGCTCTCAGCTCGTTATCGAAGACCTAGCTCCACTTGCTCTGTGATTCCGAGTAATTCAGGCCAAATCATGCTGGTCTTTGAGTTCAATGGAGTCCAACAGAGGAATAACTTTGCTGTCGGTACGTGACTATGTTGCCATTCTTGGTGGGGTTGGTGATGTCGACGTTGAAGGAGAAGGAGGTGCTCGCTCAAGCTCTAGGTAAGGTTGTCGAGGGAACAATGGTTGACCTTTTATTTTGGGTGCTGCGTATTTTCCTGAGTTCTTAATTGAAAATTGAATTGATTTTGATTGTTTGAAGCTGCCTGGGGAATTGTTGGACACTTTTTTTGGTGTTTTGTTGCTTAAAATTTTTAATTCCGTTTTCTGTGTTGACTAACCTGTTATTGTGAAAATTTTACTGTCTTGATGATGTCCTCTCCAATTTCCCAGATATGTTAATGGTAAGAGGTTCTTATCTTTCTAAAATTTTCACAAATAAAGCAATTATATTCGCAATTTGCGCCCAACTAATTGAAATTTTGAGATTCATTATGTTGATTTTGGTTTCACTAATGCAAGCTTTGACCGAAGGTAATCGGAGCCATTGATTCTTGTTAACACGTCAAAAGGAGAGGGAACTTTTCTGTAGCTCTTCTTTCTTTGTTTTCTATATTGATCCCTGCTCATTGAATTTCAGAAATTATTGAGAAGCTTGTCAAGGACCAGACCTTTTAACAAACACTTTGTTACAATAATTAAGGGTTTTTTTTAAGATCACAAAGGGTCACTAAACCCATAATGTACTGCTCCCTAATGGCAATTATATTCCACGTGCCACTAAATTATGTGTTAGTGGTGATGATGGGGTTAGGGGTCCCAGGATAGCAATGGCATCAGTGGTGACTAATATGAATATGGTGGGTAAGTGGAGGGTGGGAGATGAGATGGACGGGTGGGATTGAAGGAGTATGTTGAAATTAGCAGTACCTAGTTGTTTAGGGATTTGCTTGGAGTGGTGGTGGTATGAGCTGTGGCCGCCACTGGGATTCTTATACAGACCACAAAAATCATAAAAGGATTATTTCATATTTTAACAATATGAAAATTGGTTAATTGGCCAATTTTCCAAGAAAGTTCTGATCTTTACACTTCTTGGAATTTGTAGGCAAATATGGAGGTATCTCAATCAACAGGTGGGCAATTTTATTATGGAGTCACTAGTAGAAAATGTGAGAGGAGAACCCAAGAAATTGGGTGCAGTAAAATCTCATAATTATCAAATGTTGTGGATCAATCAGTGAATCAAAAACTTCAGATTATGATTCACTAACCAAGGGAATTAGGTTATAGTGAAACAGAGGGAGAAAGAGAGATTAATATGATCTTCAATGCTAATCACTTTATCTTTATTAATTTAAACTTAAATACTGATCACTTTGTCTTGGTGCAGGCTCAGTGAGGGACTCAACAGAACAGATGGAAATTGTCATATTTCAACTTGGACAAAATTGTTAAAGTCGAGCAAAACAACAAAAAAAAAGTTAGCTTTTCTTATTTCGAATGTTTGAACATCACATCAAATAACTAAAGACGAATCTGCTATATTCATCCTTGCAGTGCATGTCAATATTTCTGCCTCCAATTAAACAGACCACACACTAAAAGCTTCAATTTCTACCTCAAGTAAAGACAAGACTACACACAAAGCTCAGTCCCACTACCTAAATCATCAAGGTCAACTATACTCCTATAAATCTAAAGACCCACTTTAGCATCCTAGCACCTTATAACACTGTAGGAAGGTTGACATTATAAGATAATACACTTTGAAATAAAAAGGAAGAACAAGCTGTCATGAGTTGCAAAAGTTGAAGTTCATTCTTGTGCTGAAAAATTAACAAATTGAATGCATCTGAACTATAGTTATCAGATGCACAGAAGTAAACATAGTGAGCCAAACATAAAACTCACCCATCAATACTCCATGAGTATATCTTGCATCAGGACTCCCAAGACACAATTAGAACACACCCTGCACATAATCATATAAGTTAAACAAGGCCCTTGATTATGGAGAAACAATGACACAAAGGCACAGCCAGAAATGTGATAAGATCTGACCACTGACCCTAGGCAACATTTTAATATATATACTAACTCATATGAGTCTGAAAAAGTATATCATAACAAGAAAGTGTTATGCAAGCACCCTGGACAACAGCCCATGATGATCACCTAAGGCTGAATCATTATTATATAAAAAACCCATTTCTAAGGTTCTTGGACTCAAAAATGTCATTTTGAGTTGGTGCAATGCAAGAGGGTGCTACAGCCATTTGCCAAATGGAAACCCCAATAGACTCTAGGACAGTCTACAAGAGTGCAAAAGCAGCTGCATTAGGGAAACCAAAATCAACATAATGAATCTTAAAATTTCAACTACGTAGGTGCAAATTTATTAAGAAAATATTATTGTAATATTAATAGACTTTCCTTAAATAGACTTTTTTTAATTTACATATGTTGTAATCCCAATAATATAGGAAAATCACATTTTATTAGGCTAGGAATCAGCTCTATTTTATTTCCTATATAGTCTCTATTTTATTTCCTATATAGTCTTGTAAAAGTTTATATATAGTTTGTAACATTGCTGTTATCAATAGACAAAAAGAAAAAATCTTCATTCTATTAATTTTAACATG
>CAOJBK010444272.1:0-11437 GCA_948294925.1 Codiaeum variegatum | reverse complement strand
CTAAATTATCATAAACAATAACCAAAAATAGGTAAAACAAAAATAGAAAAAAAAACATAGTTTCAATGAGAAATAAAAACATAGCAAGGGTAATGGATAAGGTACTACGCAATTTTTCAAAGTTCAAATCCAGCACATAATATCAGAACATATCAAAAAACTCTGAATAATGTATATAGAAAATACCTTTTACCTTACAACCAAACCTTGATAAAAATATGATTTCATTCTCTGGTAAAGTGCTAACCTGCATAAAGATAAAATATAATTATAAGTAATTATGTTCTACACGAGATATAAAATGATTACAAGCAACTCTATTCTAACAAAGACAATATACAGTCTGGTTTTCTGATAAATCTTGAACACAATCAGTTTCATTTCATAGAAAAAATACACCTGACGACTCTTGAACACATTTTTTACCATGGTTGGCTAGCATATTTATCCTATTTATAGAAAAATATTGCTCACGTTACATAGAATATATCAATAAACACAGTAGTACAAGTTTGTTGATTAATAATAGTTCATTTAAATTATTGTGCAAATAAATTGTGCATCTTGAAAACAAGTTCCTCAAGCAATTTATTATTTCCAACATCTAAAAGCTAAGTGCAAATTTATGTATTTAACAAGTTTTCAGTGTCATCTACCTAAATCAATAGCAAAACAAGAAACCAACTCCTATAGCACGATTGTTTACTAACAAATAAAATTAACACATATGAAATTCAATTCACTCTTCAAAATTAAAAAAAAAATAATAATTAATGGAAGAGAGATATTACTAATTCTCAAGTGAAGTTGATTGCCCATTGAAAAGCCAAAGACCCACCATATATGCAAATTTTAAATCATCAGAATTGCTTTTATCTCCAATTTTGTTGGAATGATCAATGAGACCTGAACTTGGCAATCCCTAGAACCCAAATGCTTACACACACACACACAAACACAGTTTCAAAATTAACACAACAAATGGTTTCCAATGCAGAAAGAACAGAGGTTTGGGTGAGACTTTTAACAGGACTAATATTTTACAACATAGAACCCTAATTTTATTTTAATTTGACATCTGATTTATGACTTTTTTTTTAGAAATAATCAAATAAAAGGAAAAACATTCCATAAATATATTCCATTAACAATAAAATAAATAGGCAAATAACTGAATGTAAAAGATGAAGAAGAAATAGAACTCACAGCAAAAAGGGTTCGTGAGCGAGAGGAAGGAAAGAGGTTGAGCTATTTTTGACAATGGTGGGAGAGAAAGACAATGAAGGTGGCTCGTGAGCTACGATGAGCGGTGTTCAAACGACGATCGGAGCGGCGTTGCGATGCGATCGGTCGGCGTTGCGAGGCGTTCGGCGGCGGAGCACGGCGTTCACCGGTGGAGGGGCAGCTTCAAACGACGAGGCGTTCTGTGAAAAATCACTGAAAATGGTGTTCTGTTCTACTGGGGGGTCTTTTTATATTTAAATACTACTAACGCATTACTGACGCAATTTTTGCGTCAGTAATCCGTCAGTTTAATTTCATTACTGACGCATTACTGACGAAAAATTGCGTCAGTAACTATGTTTTGACCGCGAATTTTCACTAAATTTTCAATCCGGCGCCTTTTTTAATTACTAACGGATTACTGACGCTTAATTGCGTCAGTAATTATTTTTAAATTCTTTTACTGACGCACTACTATCGCATTACTGACGAAAAATTGGGTCAATACGTTACTGACCCAATTTATGCGTCAATAAATGCGTCAGTAAAAATCTAAAAATTTTATTTTTTTTTTGCGTCAGTAGTTCGTCACTAATATTAATTTTTGCGTCAGTAATTACTGACGCAAAAAATTGCATCAGTAATTTCACTTTTTCTTGTAGTGGTATATCTCTTAGAAGTAATCTTATCCCTAAGTATTACCTACCTTAAGTTAATTAATTCCACATTCTAAGTTTAAATCTTAACCTCTATAATTTTGATTTAAAACTCTAAGATCCAAAATTTAATGATCAAGTATACCCTAGCTTGAAGTATAAAATCAATCAAAGACATTCAATTGAATGGTTTAATTCCATAAATTAATCAAGAATAATAAATCATCTTACAACTACATCCCAAATCCTAGATTAGGAATTCAACTACTCATGATAATAAAAAGAAAAATATTAATAAATATAGCAACAAGCATGATAAAATAAATAAAACTAAATTAAAGAAGAAGATGAAGAAATCAAACTCTAAATCTTTAATTGAAAACTTTAGATCTCCCTAAAAAGAGACTCTAATTGAGTTCCTCCAATCCTCTCTAAAAATAAGTTTTAAAATCCTTCATCTAGTGAATCCTTAAGACTAAGGTAAACTTGAGTATAAAACCTCTAAAAATATTATAAAGATCTCTAAATTAAGTTTGGACAAGAATTCTAATAAAAAATAGGAAATAAATCACTCAAAACTTGTACTAAATATTGCACTAGTTAAAATGTCTAGATTGTGAGACAATTTTAAATAAGAAAATGTTGGATTTAGACTTTGTGATGTTCATATGAGTTGTAGATATTTCTCTTAGATTTCCAAAGATACCTGAATCACTTCAATCGAACTTTTGTAGCTCCATTATACTCAAAATACTCCCAAATGTCATTTCTCATGGGTAGCCTCACGAATGTAAGCCTACCTGTGAAAACATACTGAACCATAGACTTCATAATTGAATTGAAAGGAACTTGGGGAAGTAGGGCTAGTAGGTTCTCATGAGTAATGTTATGGGTGTGAGCCCACCCGTGAAAACATGCTAGAACTCCATTTTCTTTATTTTTCCTCAAACTTTGTACCAGCACTTAGACTTCAGACATTGGCTCCAAAATTTCTACAAATAGTCTCTAAAGTGTCGTTTCTTAATCAAAATCATCACAGCTCCATAAAATCCTAAGAATTCTTGAAAATGACCTATAATCACACCTAACACACCAATCAAATTCAACTTTAAAGCAAAAATTAAAGTAATCAAGGACAAAATATAAGACAAATATGCGTATAACACTGTCCCCTGAATGCTCAAAGTTAAGATGCCTATTTGGTGCCCTATTTAAAGTGTTCTTTGGGTTTAAGGGTAAATTGGAGTCAATAGGCGACTGATTTTCAAGACTTACTGAAGCTTAAAGTAGGGTGTTTAGGAGTTGATGGTTAAGGATAGGTTGGTTTGAGGTGTGGTAGGAGATTTTATGGTCGGTTAAGAAGCGTTAGGTTGTGTGGGTATAGATGATGAAATTTGTGTGAGTAGGCTTTGTAAAATCTACATGGGTGAAGCATTTTCTGCCATGGGTGTAGTGATCGTTGTGTTAGGATTATGACATGTGATAGATGGAGCACTTATGAAGTTTGGTGTAGTTTTTAGTGGATTTTTCTCAAAGTTTTCTTCCTTAGCTTTGGTGAGTTAGCTTATGATCTAAGAAAGCAAAAAAGAAGAGAGTAAATGGCTATGCCAAAGATCTAAAAAGAATCAAAACGTTTCTGCAAACAATGCCAATTGAACTCAATCAGTGAGTGATGAACATATGGAGTTGGATTCAAAGGATCTCTCTTGGGCCTCCAATACCAAAACAATATCAAGAAGGTCAAATGTTGTGCTTGGCGAAGGACCTTCAACGTTCGAGTTAGTGACTTGGCTTTAATAGAGGCTCTAAAGTTCACTTGAACCAGTACAGTAAAGGGGAAAAAATACTTGAAAAAAAAAACTTAGAGCACAAGGTTGAAGATCAAGTTTCAAATCTCTTGTCATGAAAGACCTTATATAGGCCTCTGGTGTACGGGGACGATAAGAACGAACAACCCAAATTGAGCGTGGATAGGTGGTTTCTATTGATGATGCACCACAAGAATAAAAGAAATTACGACGATGGTTTCATTGCTACGTTGGCCATCGTAAAAAGTAATAAAATAACGACATCGTGTTACTAAATGACGATAACCAAGTAATGTGTCACTAATAGACGTCATCATAAAATGTAAACATGTGTCACTAAAATGAAGACCGAAATAAATAAATGACTACTACCTTTTGTTCAATTGCTCATTATTTCTTCACTAATTCATCCCAATATGGGACACAGTAGCGACCAATTAGTGATGCTAGAAAAAGGAAAAAAATATTATGAAATTAATTAAAAAATATATAATTTTTAGAAAATAGAAACGATGAATTAAATTCCAATCGGAAACAAATTGTTACGAGAACTAAATATATAAGATTAAAGAAAGTGTGTAACTCGTCAAATAGTAGCCTAACGCTAACTTCAAATCTAAAAATATGAAACCTCTATATATAATATATGAAGGCTTCATTAGAACATGATATACATATTTTCAAAATTGAAATTAACGATAGATACTATAAGACGAATGCTTACTTTCTCCTCAAGTTGTTAAATATTTAGCTCTCGAAATAGTTTGTTTACAACTTGAATTTTGTTTAATCCATAACTTCTATTATATATATATAGTTTTTCCAATTAATTTCATATCAAATTTTTTTCCCTAACTATTGAAATCATAATAATTTAAGCAAGTGTGATATGTAGAAAAATAAAGATATTAAAAAATATTATGATATAATTTTAAAAAAAAACTAGAAAAAGGAATAGAAAAAATTGAATGGCTATTTTCAAACTAAATCTAATTGTTTCTAATCTTTCTTTTTTAAAAAAAAAATAGAAAATTATATCTTAATTTCAACGACATCAAACAATTACATCCAAGTTTTTTTTTATAGAGCAACCCAATTGGCAGAAATCATAATGTGAGCTTTACAACAGGGGTAGCCCTCCCCTTTAACATCTTTTACCAAATTGGTGATTACTTATGTGGTTTGGGAGACTCAAACGTGTAACTTTCCACTTCTCACACATTTTATAGATGGTGAGAATATCAATCAGATCACGCCTAATTGGCCAATTACATCTAATTTAATCAAATAAGATTGTTTACATTGCTAAAGTTGACTACACATTAACTAATGAATATGACAAGTAGGATTAACTATAGTTACGAAGTATGATATTTTTTTGTCCTTGTAATTATAAGTACACAAATAGCCGAAGAGCGAGTAGAACGAGCACACTTCCCATGAAATTAAAACCAACTGGGTAATGAATGAGAATGTGCGTCTCGGTTGGGTAACCTTAAAGTTTTGCAAGAAGAGATTACGAATATCATGATAGTTATAAAAAAAATGGTAGATTATTATATTTTATTTTTTATAATAAAATAATTTAAAATTTTATTTAAGTGGTGTTTTTTATATTTAATGTTCAAATTTAGTAAATAATAAAATCATTAACTTATTAATAATTATGAAATGATTTATTTATATGGTGTCTCTTTAACTTTTACACACAAATTAAAGATTTCAAAGTTTAAATATTTTAGCTTGATAAAAATTTAGGTATTGAAAAAATATATATATAATTTTTTAATTGTAAAAGTAAAAAAATTAATTGTATATTGTATTTGGAATGAATTTTAAATTAAAAATTTTGACTGATTTTTTGGAAAAATGATAAATTTGGTGCACAAACTTTCAAATGGTCCAATTAAATGTCTGAATTTGATAAAACAAATCATTTCAGTGCCAATAGGTGACGTAACATGTTCTTATTGGTTATGACATTATTATTTTGAATTTTTTATAGCCAATAAGAGCATATCATGTCATCAATTAGCACTGAAATTGTCTGTTTTGCTAAATTCAGACACTCAATTGGATTATTAAAAGTTCATACACTCAATTGAATAATCATGTCAAATTTAGACACATTATTAATTATTTTACCATAATTCTTTAGTATGTTAATTTGACGTGCTATTATACATCATCAATAGAAGTAGAATTGTTTTTTTTAATATATATATATATAGAGAGAGAGAGAGAGAGAGAGAGAGAGAGAGAGTCACCTAGGATGAATAGTGTCAATTTTAGGATACAATTGTCCAAAAAATTTTAATTTGAGGGGTAAAAATGACTTTTTACATTTTATTTCTAATATTTCTTTTAGTTATAAGAAATTTACTTGTAAATTTTTTAATTTGTATAAAATTAATTATATTGCAAAAATTTAATTTTTCACAAAATTATTTTTATTTTTATAAAAGTCTTACAAAATTTCAGCTAATAACCTGGAAAAATTTATACAACTCCAATATTATAAAATTCTTATCATATATCAACAAACAAACCATAAAAAAAATGACAATAATTGACACAAAAATTATTTCAATATTTTAAAAAATTATAACTGAAATACAAAATAAATATAAACAAAATTTTCAAAAAATAAAATATCAACAATAAAAAAAATATAACAAAAATACAATAAAATATTTCAACAACTCAATTCAACAAAATCTTAATTTTAAGTTAATTAGGGTCGGCACAATAAAATATTTCAACAATTACAAAAAAAAATATAATAGAAAAAAAAAACAAATATGAGCAAATTTCCCAACAAAATTATCAACAAATTTTCTATTAATAAAAAATTATAATATATATATATATATATAATTAAAAATATTTTAATAGAAATAAAAAAATAAATATGAATAAAATATCAACAATAAAAAAAATTGTAACAAAAATACAAAAAATACATATATCAACAATTACAAAAAAAATTTAAAAAAATAAATATGAACAAATTTTTCAACAAAAAAAAATCGACAAAATTTTCAATAATAAAAAAATTGTAATAGAAATGCAAAATAAAAATAAATAGAGCAGAAGGTGCAGTTGTTGAAGCCTTTTTCTAAGGAAGAGGTCAAACAAATATTATGGAGGATTCATGAGTCTAAAGGTCCAGGTCCTGATGGGTTTGAGAGTGGCTTTTACAATAGATCATGCAATATTGTTGGTGAGAAAGTGATTGAAGCTGTGTTAGATTTTTTTACGAATGCACGGATGCCAGTAGGTGTTAATGACACATTGATTACTATGTAGCCAAAGAAAGATGGTGCTTATCAACCACAGAATTACATGCCTATTGCTTGTTGCAATGTCCTATAAAAATGCATCTCAAAGTTAATATGTTTGAGGTTAAAAGAGGTTTTGGGGAGTTTGGTGGATATCAACCAAGAGGCATTTGTATACAGGAGGTCGATTGTCCATAATTTATTGATTATTCAGGATATTTAAGGGTATACAAGAGGAAAGGAGCTTTTGCCAAGTGCCTATTTAAGGTATACCTGAAGAAAGCATATGATTCAGTTTTCTGAGAGTTTACGGAGGATCTATTGTGTCATTTTGGGTTCCCCAGGGATTTCAAGGAGTGGATTATGGTTTGTCTCAAGTACACTAGGTTCAGTATGTGCATTAATAGTAGTTTACAGGGTGAGTTTATGGGTGAGAAGGGTTTGAGGCAAGGCGATCCCATTCCTCCCTTGCTCTTTGTGTTAGCAATAGAGTACTTTTCTAGAATGTTGAGGCATATGGGGGAGCATAGAGGATTTCATTGCCTTTCAATGTGTAAGCCTTTAAAATTGGCAAGTCTCTATTTTGCAAATGACTTAATTATTTTACGCAAGGGGGAGGTACAGTCTGTGAAAATGGTTATGAGTGTCATACAGAAATTTAAGAATGCATCTAGACTTGAGGCCAACTTGAATAAGTCACATATTTTTATGGCTGAGATCAATAATGATACAAAAGATGCTATCCTAAATGAAATGAGTTTTCAATTGAGGGAGTTACCATTAAAGTATTTGGGTGTGTCTTTAGTACCTACCAAATGGAGCAAGAATGAAGCTGAAGTTTTAGTGGAGAAAATCACAGTAAGAATTAGGATTTGGGAGACTATGCACCTCTCTTATTCTGGAAGAGTGCAGTTGATCAATTTAGTGATGTTTTCAATGAAGGTATACTGGAGTATGACATTTGTCTTACCTCAAAGTGTTATTAAAAGGGTTGAACAGGTGTATGGCAGGTTTCTTTGGGGTGAAAATATTGATAAGAGGAAGTTAGTGTCTGTGGGTTAGAAAGATGTATGCCTTCCTAGGAAAAATGGGGGTCTAGGTTTTAAAATTTTAAAAATCTAGAATAAGGCAACCATAGGGAGGTTTCTGTGGGATATTGATAGGAAAGCTGATCACCAGTAGGTAAGATGGGTGAATGGGGTATATCTCAAAAGCATAATGTTTGGCAGTATAATCCTCTTCTGGATTATGCTTAGTACTGGAAAAATCTAATGAAACTAAGGTTAAAGATGAGGGATTGTATCCAAGCTTGTCCTTATGTTTCTGCTGCTAGTTTGGTTAAATTTAGTATTGAGAAAGTTTATAGAGATATGAAGGGTGAGTTGCACTGTTTTGATTTGCCCTCTGTGGTGCAGAATGGTCTTTTTGTTCCTAACCACATTTATTGTGTGGCTAGTACTGAAGGGCAAATTACTGAATAAGGTAAGAATGGCTAAGCTGCATTTTTTGCTAGTAGACCAAATTTGCAGTTTTTGCAAAAATGAAGATGAGGATCTTGGTCATTTGTTCTTTTCTTGTGATTTTAGTAAAGTGATAGTGACTCAAGTTTGTAATTGGCTTCATATCTCTTGTTAGCTGCTTTATGTAAGCCAATGGAAGTTGTGGTTGAAGGGAATGACTGGGAGTAAAGCCTAGAAATGGGTGGTCTATTGTAGTTTTGAAACTATTGTGTATGGCATTTGGAGGGAACGTAATTCTGGGATCTTCCAAGGTACGGAAATGAAAGTGGACAGGGTTGTAAGGTTTGTCAAGGAAATTTTTAGAATGAGAGTACAACGATGTTTATTTGTTAAGTGGAAGTCAAAAATGGCTAATGTACTTTCTAGGTTGGGCTGTGAGTAGTGATTGGCCCTTCCTTTTGCTATTAGTTGTACAATTCTTTCTTAGTGCTTTTGGTAATGAAATTTTCATATATTACCAAAAAAAAAATATTTCAATAATTTTTTAAAAAATTATAACACAAATAAAAATAAAATCTCTTGCTCCTTCCTTTTTCTTATGCTATCATTCTCCTTTTTCATCTTCTTCTTCTTGGAAAAATAAGTAACGGAAAAGTAATTGTTACAACAGAAAATTTAATTAAAAAATATAATTTTTATAATATAAAATTTTAAACAGGTTAAAAAATTTGTTTTAAAGTAAAAAAAAAAAAAAGAAATTACCTTAAAGAAACATTATCATGTTCTTATCTCCCTTTTTTGTTATGTTCTTCGACTTTCACTACAAGAAAATTGTAATTTACCGACCTAATTATTGATCTAATTTTTTGAGTCAGTATTTATTGACCCAATAATTATATTTACCGATCAAATAGTGACTCAATTGGAAAAAAATTAAATTAATTAATTACTGACTAATTACTGATCCAAAAAATGAGTTTGTAAATTAATGACCCATTTTTTAGGTCAGTAATTGGTCACAAAATTGGAGGAAAATAATTTGTTGATATCCCGTCAAAATTATGTTGACCAATTACTGACCAATTAATTGCGTTGGTAACTATTGACGCATTTTTTGGTCGGTAATTAAGGTCGGTAAGGCTGTGGCGGAAATTAAAAATTATTTCAAAAAAATAACGGGATAAAATAATATATTGGGGTCATTAAAATGTCAGTAATTTTGTTATATAAAAGCAAAATTCTCAGACACACTCAACCCGACTCTCACAGACACAGACACACTCAGCCAATCTCCAGAAGCCACAGTCAATTCCAGTGATCTTTAGACCCCGTTCTCACCTGACTTCCAAACCCATCCACCGCTACCGTCACTGTCGACTCCCTCAAAACCAGTCCCTGTTCTTACTCAGCCACCGTCACTACCGCCACACAATAAACCAGTCCGGTCGGTAAGGCATCTCCAACTAAGGTTCTATCTTCTTTTCCTCATTTTATCTTGTTGTGCTTCATAAATTTATTGATTTTTATCTTTCACATTTGAATTTTGTTGAAGACTGGTTAATTTGCAACCTCAATGTCGTTCTTTAGAAATCCATCTCTTGTCGTTCAGGTGGGTTAGGAGCTGTGATTATACATTGTTGTGATCTATTGGGGCATTTGAGTTTCATAAAACCAGTCCCTATTCTTTGTTAGTAATAAAACTCTTTCATTAATTAAAATAATTTTTTTCCCAGTGAATTCTAAAACTATTTAAAATCAACAAAAATGTTTAAAACAAGCAAACTTTGACCATAAAATGATTTTGGTAGTTGTATTTGCTTCTGTAATAGAGTATCTTAGGCAGCTCATTTGATTTCCTTTTTATTGTATCATAACATATATAACTTAGAAGCAACTGGTTCACTAAATGTTCTTTTGTTGTGCCATAGTTGTAAGCTTGCTCTGCTGCTTGGTATGTATGTTACTATTATACCATTTTTCACCTTTGAGAATGAAGTCTCTATTATTCTATTAAAGTGGTGTTGGTGTTGTATTTTGATACTCAAATGGTGCAGACTCTCTGATAGGTTAGAGTTTGGTATGTTGGAACAGCATGTGATTTATTAAATTTAAATCCATTTCTAGTGTAAATTTGTATTGGAAATGTATGTGTTATATAACACCTCATTATGACTTACCGCGAATGCACTACTACAGACATGCTAACTTTACTAAAATACAAAGCACTTGAAAACATACCAATGTCATTGTATGACAAAAATACACTACTACAGACACAAATATGTTCAACATACAACACCACTCATAATTATACGTACTAGTACACAACATATGTTCAACAATTACATATTTATCATGCAATCATATGTTGAAAACTTATTACATTAAACCAAAAATAGTATCAGTTGAATCGGCCCATATCCAATTAGGACTTGGCTCCAAAATAATTAGACTTTATGCGAAGATGTCCATCTGGTTGTATTGAGACCTCGAATGAATGATTCCTTCTCATTAGGATCATCTCGAGCTTCCCATTGTTGCCTTTGATTGCAACATGCTTAGGTAGCATAACCAAGGTACACAAATCAGTAAAATAAAAAGCAAGTGATTTATAATAAATAATAACACCAAATTGTATAACAATACAAAAATTGAATTAGATTTTTTCCCATAAGCTTTCCAGTGTTAACATGAGTCAAGTAGAGGAGTCTAGATGCATCTATAAATGGCTCAAATGTATCTTCCTTCGCCAAAATATGTCGATTATTCAAATCATCCATTGCCCAATATTTATTGCTATGGAAAAACCGTAAGTGAACAAGCTTTCCATTTGTTTTTGCTGTCTCAACTACAATCTTCACATTTGCATTGTCTTTTCCAACATGTACATAACCATGTTCTTCATCGCTTTAGGGTTATTATCATTTTAATTGTTATACTTTTAGTTTCATAAAACTAGTCCCTGTTCTTTGTGTGCATCATTCTTTCTATTATAAAGCAAATCCTTA
>CAOJBK010444205.1:0-14838 GCA_948294925.1 Codiaeum variegatum | reverse complement strand
ATCTCTAATTATATCTTCTTGAATATAGTATTATAATTTTTTTTAAAAAATAACTAAATTAGGCATTATAGTAATCTTCTTGGCCATCGACATAAACTTCTATGATTATATTATTTTATAGATTTATGGAATCGTTTATTGCCCACTTAATGAAGATTGGCATACTCGATTTCATTATTGATGCAGTGAATGCGGAACTAGCCCTTATCGAATTTCATTTATAGCAAATCAAAGTATTCTTGTTGACGTAAAATGTCCAAAAAAACCTGTAAAATCTATTCATCTTTCGAATAAATCTCTAAATACCGTTTGTTCTTTGCTCATGATTAATAATCGGGCCCATGATTGCAAGAATAATAAATAAATCTATATACGGAGGATTAGGGATATGTGTTTGTTTGAAAAACCCCGTGGCACGGCTTATTTTATTTTGTTAAAGAGATGGTGCTTGGCTTATTCTAGATTGAAAGACCAGTGAAAATTGTGCAATAGTGTTCCAATTTTGTTTACATAATTTGAATTTATCTTTAAAATAAATTAATATAATGGCCAGAGTTTACAAGAAAAACTAAAAGCTAGGCATGTTGAATGCTTGATTGAGCATTTGTAACAAATCACTCTATAATTGGTGCTTGTATACATTCTCATCTATCTGATGTGATTGTTGAACAAGGCTCACATGGCACATATCTTTTTAGTCTTGTTTGCTGTTTAATTATTTTTTTCTGGAGAATGACTGGTTAAACTTATTAACAAACGGCTTTGAAGTATTAACAGCCAAATAAGAGAATAAAAAATAAAGAAAGAATTATAATTGTTAAGCTCACGCATCTATTCCATTTTTCATAGATTAAACGTGTTCCATCATTAAAATACTTGATAGCATATATTATATGTTTTGATATATTTTAGTTATATGAAAATTTTAAGAATAATCCTGCTAATTTGTTTGAATTTTGCAAGAAAAAACTCTTACTACAAGTCTGTTATCGTATTCAAGATGAGACGTGATAAAATATTAAATGAAGTAACATTAAAGCTCATCCTATTAGTTTACAATACAAGCTTGTGAATCTACAATTATTTCGATCAATTTCAAAGGCAAAAAAGATAATTAGATATGTATTTTATATTTTTGGAGTTTTAAATATAAAATCGCATTATTATTTATATATTTTATATAACGTGAGTATGTACTAAGTGCTTCCATAATAACATAAATGGCATGAACATTTAATTACATATTTCAAAATCGTACAGACAAATTATAATTTGTAAAATTAATATTTGCTAGAAAATTGAATATATATAAAACTTGAACTCTTAGGTTCAATGTTTTTTTTGCAGGGGAGTAGAGTTCTCTGCCATTATCTATGGCGACATACAAGGATAAATTTTCTACTCTTTTGTATATTGAGAACTTCTATATTGAGGTACTGACTACATAAACTACATAATGGTTTCTTTCACTAACTACCTACTTGAGTAAGCTAGTGTAAAACATTTTGATAGTTTGCTTTAACTTTGGTTAGATCACTTGAGGAATTTTCTACTCTTTTGTAAATTGAGAACTTCTATATTGAGGTACTGACTACATAAATTACATGATGGTTTCTTTCACTAACTACACTACTTGAGTAAGCTAGTGTAAAACCTTTTGATAGTTTGCTTTAACTTTGGTTAGATCACTTGAGGAATTCACATGGAGACATTCCCAAATAGAAATTGATAGATTTTATACAAATTCAAGTGAGATTTGAGAATCATGTTGATTTTCACCATACAAATTCGAGTGAGAATTAGGAATTGCATTAACTTTGTAGTCTTAAGAGGTCAGATATTGAATGTTCTTTTCATTTCGAAAAAATTTTGACATTTAAATGAGCTTGAATCATGATATTTTATTTAATGAAAAACAAATTTTATTATAAATAATTTGGATGGTGCTTAGGATGATCTCAAAGAGATATAGCCTAAGGTGGTGGATTTATTCGAAGTTATAATTTACCCATAAGTGTATTCGTATTATCTATACTAGTGATATGGAAAATTGCAGGGTTTATTAGTTAAAAAGAATGGTGGCAGATAATTTAGAAAAGAACACTAATTCATTTACATCCATCAGGCAAAAGACCTTCTAAGGGAGTCACCAAAGACTTACTAGACAAACAAAAGATCTTCCATGAGAGGCACTAAAGACCTGCTAGATATGCAAAAGACCTTCCAAGGAAGGCACCAAAGACCTTCAAGACAGGTAAAAGACCCTCCAAAAGAGAAACCAAAAACTTACAAGACAGGCAAAAGTCCTTCTAAGCAAGGCACCAAAGATCTATGAGACAGGTAAAAGACCTTCCAAGGGAGGCACCAAAGACCTGCGAGACAGGTAAAAGACCTTCTAAGGGAGGCACCAATGACCTGCAAGACAAGCAAAAGTCCCTCCAAAGGAGGCACCAAAAACCTGCAAGACAGACAAAAGACATTCTAAGAAAGGCACCAAAGACCTGCAAGATAGGCATAAAACTTTCTAAGGGAGGCACTAAAGAGAACTTGAAAAACTGACTTCATTTATAAGGAGGGTTAAAGTCGACCTCACCTATCCTAAAAAGGAAAATGACGCCTCACCTTAAGAGAGGAAAAATATCCCTTAAGTAAAAGAGATGAAGATTGCCATGGGATAGGCTAACCTTAAAGGAGGCCTGATATCCCTTAAGTAAAAGATATGAAGATCGTCACGATGTAGGTTGACCTTAAAGGAGGCCCGATATCTATTAAGTAAAAGAGTTAAAAATCTCCATAGGGTAGGCTGACCTACAAGGAGGTCTAAGATCCCCTAAGTAAGAGAAATAAAGATCTTCAAGGCCAACAAAGAGCTGAAAACCATACCTATAGGTAGAGTAGATCATTGTAAAGAGGGTAGCATCACATCTTCAGATGAGGTCACTTATAACTCAAAGTCTCACCTATGAATAAGGTATATCATTAGAAAGATGGTAACACCTCATTCTTAGATGAGGTCACCCATAACTCAAGAGAAGATAGCATATGATAAGGCAATTACAAGAGAATTCAACATCATCTATAAGAGGACCCTACATCATCTTCAAGAGGATCATACATGTCTAAGTGTAAGAACCTTAACCCTAGATAGGATTCGTCAAAGGGCAACTCCATACCCAAAGGGTAGGTCGCCCGTGGAGAGACATCCATAAGAAGATATCACATGTATTGATCTTATCCTTAGAAAGGAACCCATCCTTAGATCAAGTCACCCAGTAGAAGCCTTAGATAAGATTCATGGAAAAGAAAATCATATATCTCTCCAAAAGTGAGATCATCCCTGTGGGGACATCCAACTCAGAGGCAAGAGCCATCTTTAAACACGGGAGAGCATCACAACTTATAGAGAGAATCACTCTATAAGAAAAAAGTATCTAAAGAGGCATCTTTCTCATAAATAAGTTCTTTTCTTAATTTAAAAGAGATACAACTTGGATACATTCAAAATAAAAGGAACACTAGATCCATATAATTCTAAGTCTTTAACTCCATACTTAAGGGGGGAGATGTGTTGTACATTGATATAAATTGGGTACTCCATGTGAGCTAAGAGCTTTCCAAATAGATAAAAAAAAATCCCCGTCAAATTATATTTACTGAGGTCGAAGTACAAAAGGCCTAATAGAAGATGAAGAGTTAGTTGTATTAACCTCTTATTATCCACTAAAAATATAGATTCTTACATTTGTGAGAGATATCTTGCACGTTTATAGGTATTAAAGATATTATTCTTTTTATATAAGGAGGAGTGATCTTTGATTCTATCTTTTTCAATATAGTATTATAATTTTCTAAGAAAGAGATAACTAACTTAAGTATTGGAGTGGTCTTCTTGACCACTAGCCTGAACCTCTCTCACTATGTTGTTTTGTAAGTTTACGGAATTATTTATAACTCATTTGGTGGAGATCGACTGGCTCGATTTTATCATTAATTATTTCAAGAATCATCCTTGCTCAAGTTTAAATTTGACAACACGTATTATATTAACCAAGTGACCAACAACACATAATAATAAAATGAATCAATAATGTAGTGGATGATTTAAGAAGTATCGGCCCTTTCTTAGCTAGCTACTATTTCCCCATTGGATGATGAGCAATGAGTGCGATTTTTACCCATTAATCATCAACATTAACTAATTACATATTTCTCAATGTTAATCTATAAGATTTTGGAATTTTATTTTATCATTTTCATTTATATTTTTAATCATAATTGCATCATTATTATTATTTTTTCTTACTTTGAACAAAATATATTCCAACTTAATATAAAGAATTCTTAGCACAAGTATTAAACAATTTTAGAATTTTCTTTTTATATGGATAATTTTGTTGATATTAATTTCCCTTTGGTGTTAGGTGTTTGGATATAGAGAAAAATAAGGGACAAAAGCATAATAGCGATGTTGGTTTATTTCGAAGAAAAATGGCTCGTTTAAGGAAAGCTAATAAATTATTTAAATATCATAAATAATCATCATCCTCACTTTTTCCCCTGCCGACATGGCTTTTTTTGGCTTTCACACACACGATTTCATATTTTATAAGCCCATCAAAATGATAGTTTTTTGTTTTTTGCCAAAGCATCAAAATGATAGTTAGTTGATGATATTGATGTTTAGTCAAATAGTTTAAAATAAAAACTTATACATGGAGAGAAAAGATAGGAGTGAAATGAAGATCGGGCACAAAATAAGTAATTATTGAATAAACATCTATTTATTTATTAATATGATTTAATGGTTCATAATATTTCATTTTTTTAAAAAAAAAATTTAAATTATATTTTGACCTAAAAATTTTTAAAATTTTATTTTTTTACTTTTAGAGAAAAATTACTTTTAATTATGTTTTGGTCCCTAAAAATTTCTATAATTCAATTTTTCATCATAAAATTTTAGGAGCTATTTATGAATAAAATTTTAAGAGGATAATAATTAACTCTTGAAAAAATATATAATAATATTAAACACTTTTCTATTAAAGAAATGAAAGATGATAAAAAAATTATTGTAGTCTATTCAGTGAATTTGTGGTAAGGTCAGAAATACTGACAAAGAACGTAAACAAGTATCTATTTTAATTGAGCATTCATTTGATCCTAAGACACAAGAATTTCTTACAGTAATTGAAATCATAACAATGTTAGAAAATAAACAACCTTTCTTTAAGGATTTGTCAATTATAGGACAAAATATATCTTGGGCAGATCCTAATTGGAGTGAAAAGATTGTAAAAGATTATTTAATTTGAAAAAGAACATACTTCTGGAAAAATTGACTTTTTTTTTGGCTTTTTGGGAAGGATCCTATAGAATAGATGGAATTGCTAATACTTCTGAATAAGTAATAGCATTTCAAAAAAAAAATTGACAAAACCAGAAGAATGATTAAACTTAACTCCTGCATGAGTGACTTCATTACCAAATTTGTATGAAGTGTTGAGCAATTACTGCAAGTGCACAGTTTGTTCACAAGTAATATAGAGTAAGTAAAGTATTGATCCCACAAGGAAGAGGTGAAAAGTACCAACTCCATTGATTTTAACTATTATTCAGACTATCGAAATAAAATGATATTAAACTAAACACAATAATGATGTAAATTAATAAACTAAAATTCAATGATTATGAGAACTTAGGACTTGGGGTTCATTGATTAGCTACCTATGTTAAATCATAAAGATTAATGCGTGTAACTTAACAATAAATTGCAAAGCCTGATTTTCTAAATTTAACACAACTCTCTTTTAAGGTGAAATGTTAACATTCAAATTGCTCCTAATTCTACTCTCGTGGTATCAGGAAAACATGTTGAATTCATTAAGTTCTTTAAAATCAATGTTCATGCCTCCTAGATGTATCCTTATCTCTAAATGATACTAAACCTATGTCAATTGATTTGCAATTTTGAAATCAAATCGTAGCTCTCACTTGTAAACTCAATTTCTTAAATCAATGATTAATTGGCCAAAAAATCCTAGCATTAAGTTCTAAATCAATTGATACAATTTATATGTAAAAGTAACAACGCACACAATTAGCACATCACATTGGTTAACTAACCAATTACATCCCAAATTCAAGATTTGAGATTTAGCTACTCATGTTATGAACTAAAGCAATAAGTGTTAGGATTGTATGCCCGAGAACATGTACATTGTATACATTTGTAATCAAATTCCCTTAATGACATTTAATATATATTTCATTTAATGACTTTATTCATTTTAGTGTTAAATATATATATGTTCCTTAAAACTTATGTTAGAGAATCTATTCACAATGAGTTTGAGAATATGAGAGACAGGTTCTCTTTGCCATAGACTTTAAAGTATGTTCATGATCATAGGATTATTGGTAGGAACATCATTAATCCTGAAGACCATCACCTCTGGTGTCATCCATGACAATTATGAGATATTTATTGGTATGAAGGTAGTGGGTCTCATACTACAGACATGTGATGTCGTGACAATATATGGACATAATCATGTGATGAGTAAGTTGAACAGTGACAGTAGATGATAGATACATGTGTTTTATCCATCAGTCAATATCTTATCATTTAGATCATAATTATGCATATAATTCTTAGACTTGAGTTGACATGTTATTTAATATATTGGTGGTTATGGTTTGTTACTGCTTACATACTAATGCTATCAAAGTATTCGTATATGGCATGTGGTGGCCATAATAAGTCATATATTGAGGTAAGTGATCTCCAAGAAAGGATTCATTAACTTGGATAAACAAGAAATGAATCCTATGACTTCTGGTTGTTCTTAATAGTCAAATCTTGGCCAAGGTAGTTAAGATTGACTAGAAAGAGTTTCTAGTAGGAATCGGTTTATCGAGAATTAGAACTAGACAGAAGTCATATGATTTGGCATTTAGGGTTTGACTATTCCATAACCCTAACTAAAATCAAGAATTCGTAATGAACAGATTTGAGTGCATGGTAATTATGATCGAGAGGTCCATGCAATGTTAAGGATACGATCGTCGACATTCATTTCTAATTAGGTAGTCGTGAGATGTTATGCTAGACGTCACTCATGACTTATGGGACTAAGTGTGAAATGGGGATTACATACTTAGAAGAAAGAAAAGAGTTTTCTTTATCCCAATGCTAATTAGAACATGAACCTAGTAAGTCACACACCATAAAGCAATTCCCATAGCTTGGAAATATATTATGATTGATAATTAATTAAAGAGTTTAATTAATTATTAATGATAATTGAATTAAACTTGTAATTAAATTTACAAAGACCCTAGCATGTCTTGAAATTTAATTCATAAAGGGATTAATTCAATTATATCATATTTTTTATGAGATATAAAAAAGGTTGACTAATTGAAATGATTTTGGGCAAACAAACAAAATAATTGAGCTGTACATGAGATGTGAACATAATCCACCTTAGATGTGGTTAATTGAGGTTTAAGGATGATTTCTACTAACTAACAACTTAATCTAATTGACTAATTAACTAGTCAAATAGTCAACAAGACAAGTTAACCATACATCCCTTAATTTATGGAAAAAGTGTTTTATAGGTATGGGATTAGTTAAAGTGGTTATCATCTTTTTGCCTAACACTCAATATAAAAGACAAAAAAGAGTGGAAACTATTCATTATCTTCAACCTTTTCATCTCCTAAGAGTTAGAGGAAGAAGCTCTCAAGGGTTAGAGAGAGAAAGTTCCAAAAATCACACAAAATAGAAAGATTTGAGTTTGTTCTTAAAGAAGAGTTCTTTAACCACAAACTTTTCTTCTAATTCTTTGAGAAAGAATTGTGTGGAGATTTCAGGGCATAATACCAATCCCTAATCTCAAGTTTTCAAGTAAAGAAGCAAGAACCATAAGTTTGGGCAACCAAAGAGAGCTAGTTCGAGTTTCATGAAGAGAAAAGGAGATCAAGCCTTAGGAAAGTTTCGGTGTGATTCGAGCTAGAGGCTTCTCAATTGAGGAGCTTAACAAATGAGAGAGTGGATGTATTCGATGCTTCTAATCCTTCCTTGGTTTAATTTGTGTTTTGCACAATAATTGGTAATTGTATCCTTGATTGAAGTTATAAGTCCAAACATAGGTTTAGACATTTATCAAAGAATTTGATAAATGACTAAAATATCTATGTTAAAAGATTTTTAACATAGAATAAAGTTTTACAAAAGTTTTAAAAACCAAAAATCGAATCTTCCATATTCGCGACTTTTCGCTTCTGCTGCGTGACTCATAGCCCTTCCTTCAATATGATCTATCAATTCCATAATCATAGCAAAAGTAACAAAATATAAAGTAAAAGAAAATATTGAGAAAAGAAGAAAAAAACTCTTGAAATTGAATATGAAATTCTTGTTGAAATCCTCCAAATCTTGTTGAATCCAAAGAAAAGCAATACAAGAACAATTCTCTTTAATCTCCAAAGTTGGTAACCCCAAAATCAGTTTTCCTAAACCTTATATATGTTTTTCTCAAATACTAAGGTTAATTTTCCTTTTTTCAAAAAAAAAAAGGGATTTTCTCACTTAAACACCTATAAACAAGTCGAAATAAAATGATGTAGGGCGCCGTAATTTTAATGCTTGACGCCATAAGTTTACATAGAGGCGCCATGATGACCTGCTGCTCTCTACTGCTTGGCTCTGTAATTTACAGAGAGGCTTCGTAATTCTAGCTTGTTCAGTATACTCTTTAATGTGAGCCTCATAATTTCATACGATGCACAATGACAAAACATTACTTCCCACCCATTGAAATTCCTTCCAAACTTGCTTTTCTTGCACTGGTTTACTCCAAACTTTCCCATTGACTCAAGTTAATAATATCTAAAAAAATTATAAAACAATGCAAATACTTTTCTTATACAAAAAATAATAAAAATAAACTTAAACTTAGCTAAATGCATGCAAAATAAACTAAAACTAACAAATAAATGCATGATTAACTAACATAAATGCATGAATTATGACTATCAACAAATTCTCCCACACTGAACCTTTGCTTTTCCCTAAGTAAAGCTATGCTCAACCAAATAACTTAGATAGTTTTACTTGAAACATTTTAATCTAAAAAAAAGTGTGTGCTTCACAAGATTAATGTTTGAATAAGAGTATAACTAAAATACCAAGAATTCAACACAAATATGCCCAAGATCATCACAAATTCACTAAGCATTTGGTCAACTTATCGAAAAAAATTATCATATATAAAGTTTGTTGTACTTCATGATAGGCATATACACTCATTGCCATCAAATAGAATCTCTAAAATCTAAGCTTTAACAATAAGATCATCCACCTCATATGCATGTTAACCAAACTTATCTCCACTAATGGAGTCCACGAAGGTCAAAAAGATCAAAAGGTCTTTACATAGGTTGTAAATGGGTTTAAAAAGGGTTGTTGGCTAACAATGAAAAAAGCTATAACAAACGAAATATGAGACAATTTTGAGTAGTGAACCAAACTCAAGTGACAAATCAACATGAACAATGTGCAAAAGAATTTACAAAATAGTAGGGCATTAACAACTTTACATTCAAAATAATCAATATTTTGTATCTCTCTTCCATATTGTCTCTTTTTTTTCCTTTTTTACCTTTTTTTTTAAAATCATATTTCTCTTTTTTTTTTTGAATAAGAGAAATACAATTTACATTAAGTACATTATATTAGTGGCAAAGCAAGCATGGAGACTAATATGTGAGCCAAATAGTATTTGGGCTTGTATTATGAGAGGCTTGCATTTCCTTGATGGAAACTTTTGGGAAGCAAAGAAAGGTTATAAAGCTTCATGGGTCTGGTAGAGTATGCTTGAGGTAAGGGAATTTTTAAAATTCGGTGCCTAAAACTTATTGGAAATGGAATGAATTCTTTGTTTTGTAGAGATCCTTGGGTCCTTGCTTTACTTGGCTTCAAAACTAGATCTCCTCAACTTAGGAATGATGTGGGGTTTTTGGGTGCCAGACTTTATGATAGATGGAAAATGGAATGTTGATTTGCTTAAAAGGTTTTTGAATATGAATGAAGTACAGGCAATCCTACAAGTTCCTATAGGAACTCAAAATTCTCAAGATCATTGGGTATGAAGATTTAATAAAAATGGGGAGTTTAAAGTGAAAATTACCTATCATTTGATTAAAAAATTTCTAGAAGCTAAGAATACGGGCACTAAAGTTAGTGGAAAGGCCTCTATTTTGAATCCTATATGGAGTATCATTTGGAAGATTAAAATTCCTTCCAAAATAGCAATCTTTCTATGGAGGGTTTGCAAGAATCTTTTGCCAACAAAGCTAAATTTATTTTGTAGGCATATGGCCGAGCAACTAGGTTGTGATATTTGCAACTATCAATTGAATCCATAGAATACTCCATCCTATTGTGTGATCTGGCGCATGTTGTATAGCTGGGTAGTAAGTTTTCTTTAATTTCAAATGAACATAATGTTTCTTGTTTTGCATATTAGTTTTTATCAATATTGGAGCAAATTAACTATAAGAAGAATTGGCAAATGGCTACTGAACTAGCCTTCTTATGTTGGGATATTTGGAAATCTAGAAATGCATTTATTTTTTTAGAAAACTTTCCCAAATCCATGTCACACAATGGTGGAAGCTATGAAGGAGGCTAGACAACATTGTAAATATGATTGCCAAGTCAAGGATGCTAGGGAATATGAAATTGATGGAGTTAAATTTGAATATGCTAAATGGTATCCTCCCCATAAAGGGATTGTTAAAATCAATATTGATTCGAGTTTTAATGAATAGGATAATTTTGCAGTTGTGGCTTTTATTTGTAGAACATTTGAAGGTACTTTAATAGATGGAGCTTCAGAACTAATGTTGGCATTGTCTCCTCTTAGTGCTGAAATAGAAGCAATTAAAAGGAGTCTACTCACTGCAGAAAATAGAGGCTAAAGGAAGTTTGTTATTGAATTTGATTGTCTTTTGGTTGTTAAATAATAATATTTATAAATTTGGCTAGGGGGATCAACAAAATTACCGTATTACCATCCTTATTGTCTTCTTAATTGTTAGGTTATGTAAGGTTTTTATGGTAATTTAACTAATTATTAATTAAAAAATATAAATCATAAGATAATAGAAAGAAAAAATAAGAAATATAATATGAATAAGATTATATTTATTATAATTCTCTAATAAATTTTATTTTATAAATTCTAATTAACCATTAATTTCTATTATCATCTTCTATTAGGAATAGGAAGTTTAATCATAACATAATTCTAATAAAAATTAATTTATATTACCAATTTAATTAGTTATTAATTAAAAAATATAAATCATAATATAATGGAAAGAAAAAATAAGAAATATAATAAGAATATAATTATAATTATATTTCTTTTAATTCTCTAATAAATTTTATTTTATAAATTCTAATTAAATATTAATTTATATTATCTCCTCTTATTAGGAATAAAAAGTTTAATCATAATATAATTTTAATTAAAAATTAATTTTATATTACATTTCTTATTAAGATTATGAAATATGCACTTTATAAATATAGACAAAGTATATTTCTAATTATTATGTTTTGTCTAATTAGATTTATTTATTATTATTGATTCTATTTTCTTATTCATGATAAATAATTTAGATTTTAATAATAAAATAATTGACACTATTAACTTTTAAATGAAATTTAGTCGATATTAAAGTTATATATATTAAGTTTTATAATTTATTATATTTATTTATTTTTTGATAATTTTTCAGAGATAAAATAATTCTAGTTTGGATATAGAAAGCCGTCGTAAAGTAATAGAACAAGTATGTTTTCTCTTCATTTTATATTAAAATTTTAATTAAATTTATTATAATTATTATTATTTTAATAAATCTTTATAAACAAAAAAATTATAATTTTGATATAAAAAAAATACCATAAACTTATGAATTACAAATTTATTTTTGGTTTATATTGCACTATTCTTAAAAAAAACTAGTATTGTAAAAGTTTTAATGAGTCGGTTCCTTATAAGATTGCTTCCTCTGTTGATGTTATTAAACAAGTTAAAGATAGATTTTGTTATTTCTCTACAAAAAAAGCTTATCAATCAGTTACAGGTCAATTAATTATTAAAGTGGATGCATGAGAATGTTGTTTCTTCTCAGTAATATATAATCAGTCTTCTTCTGGCCAAAAAAAAAAAAAGAAAAATCGACTCAATGGTAATTGATTGACATATACTTGTATGAACGATCTAATTAACTTTTTTGGACCTGTCTTCTAAAAAAGAAAAAAAAAGTCTTAATGTGTATCAATTTAATCAAACTGATTTCAGTTTGATACTAGCAATTTTGGTTTTTGATTTGCTTTCTATTAATCGATTAGCTATTTTATTTTTCGTGCTAATGTTTCAAAAATCAATTTATAAAAAAAAAATATTTTGAATCATACAATAAAACATATATCAACACGTTCTTTTCAAAAAATACTTTCACAATATTTTTTTTTTATAATTTTTTACTTATATATTTTAAAAATAATCAAATATCAAAGCTTATAATTGAAAAGTATAATAACCACTTATTTCAGAATAGATGAAATATGACTTATTTGGCGAAAAAGAAAAAGTTATGGGTTTGATTTCACTCGATCAATGGTTGGATTTTAATTCAGTGCAAAAAAAAAAAAGGTTGGATTTGAATGATTTCCGTTTAATTTCGAGCAATCCTGAAATCAGTTATGCATATTTTTTACTTACAATTAAATCTTTATTGGACTTTTTATTTTGGACAAATTATTATTTAATCTTTAGGATTTGATTAAATTTATTATTTCGTCCATCGATTATGAAAAACGATATGACGAATCCCTATAGTTTGATTCCGTCATACAATTTAGTCATTTCATTAAATTTTATCGTTAATTAGAGTAAAAAGACTAAAATACCCAATATTAATAATTAAATTTTCTATTAAATGTCATTTCTTCACACTTTTTTTCCCCTTTAACCAATTTCGGAATTAATTATTTTTTTTTAATTTCATTTTTTTCCAACTAATCCAACCATTTATAAATTTAAAATTTGTTTAAATGATTTTCTTCATAAACATACTCTTCTCTCTCGTCAATTTATTAAATATCTCTTACCAAATGTGCCCAAATATTGAAGAGGTTCCATTTGTATATACCAGAAAATCTTGTATGATGGTAAAAACAAAGCATAGCTTAAAGGAAAAAAAAATCTTTGTTAATTGTGAATGCTTTACATTTTACAACTTAAAAGTTAAAAAAAAAAGAAATATAAAATCGAATGAGGAAGACATGGTGCTGGATCTTTTTCTTTCTTTTTTTTTTTTTTTCATTCCAGATTTGGCTTTAATTCCAGGCAGGAGAAAACCATCGCTAGGAATGCAAAACTGAACAATAACAAATTTGGAAATTTTTCTTCTTGTTTGAAGATGAAAAAAGAATCTGGAAATTCTAAAAATCCAGTTCTTGGAAATCTCTTTCTCCCTCAGATCCCATTCTTGCGATTTCAAAGATTTAGAATGCAATCCATTTCGTTTTTTTTTTCAATTTAAATTGAAAACAAAGAAAAAATATGGCAGAAAACTTCAGTTTAGTCCGATTTGTTTTTGCCAATTACAAATTAATTGACAGAACTCCGTCTAGATAGGAGTCACTGTGTTTAGCCGGTCTCAAGCCCGTATGAAGAAGGAGTATTGTGGTAGGTCGGCAACTAACGTAAAAACTTTGCTGAAACTTTCATATGGATTCGCAATACATGATAAACGTTGGGGCGTCTCATACTTGCGACGCAATACATCGGAACTGGGGTGTAGTGAAAAATAGGCAAGGGCGTTACTCGAAAGTGACGCGTCATGTCGACGCCTGGATATGACGCTAAGTGAGCAAGGATTCTCAGATCATAAGCCTTTTGTAAGGATTGCAAAGTCATTCCATGTGAATCTTTAACAATCCAACATAGGTTGTTAGTGTTGGACTTCAAGATGATATGGCAAGCTAGGAGGTCGTCCAATACCTATGCTCAACGGATTAAGTGGTGAGAGTTTAGAGGGGAGAAGTGTAAGAAATTCAGAAATGAGATGTGCAACATGCAACCTTGGAGTTCGCATATGGAAGCTAATGATATGTGAATAGCCATGAGTGTGAAGCTTCGGGAGGTCAGCAAGAAGATCCTAGGGGAGATTAGAAAACATGCTCCATTGAAGAAGAAGGGATGGTGGTGGAACGATATGATCCAAATAGCAATCAAGAGTAAACGGGAATGATACAATAAATTGCCAAACTATGACAGTGGAGTTGTATATGAGCAATATAAAAAAATAAAATCAGAAGCAAAAAAAGGCAGTGAGACAAGCTAGAGCACAGTTTTATGATAAGTTATATGAAAAGTTAGAGACAAAAGAAGGCGAGAAGGAATTCTACATGCTGGCAAAGATGAGAGAGAGGAGATCGCGAGATTTGAACCAAGTTAAGTATATTAAGGACAACGAGGACAAAATTTTGATCAAGGAGGAAGATGTTAAAAAAAGATGGAGGAGTTACTTCAATGTCCTTTTCAACGAAAGTCAAGATGGAAGCCAGATAAGTATGGATCATTCGACAATTGAGAAGAATGTGAACTATACTAGAAGAATTAAATCCTCTGAGGTTAAAGAAGCGTTGAAGAAAATGCAAGTAGGTAAAACATGTGACTCAAATGAAATCCCTATTGAAGTGTGGAAATGCTTAGAAGATATGGGAGTGGATTAGTTAACTCAATT
>CAOJBK010443758.1:0-10790 GCA_948294925.1 Codiaeum variegatum | reverse complement strand
TTCTTATTTAGATTATGCAGTGATCAGTTGATATAGCGGTGCATAGCTTGGCTAGAAACTATGTAAATATTGGATCAATGTCATGGGGGTATGACCACTCATAAGGTGTTGGTGGCTAGATTCTATTGGCCCACCATTTTTAAGGACAGACATGATTGGGTAAGAAAGTGTGACGCTTGCTAAAGGTCAGGTAATATTTCTTCCCCTGATGAAGTGCCCCAAACTAGTATTCTTAAATGTGAAGTTTTTTATGTTAGGGGAATTGACTTCATGGGACCCTTTCCTAGTTCTTTTGGTAATAAATACACTATTGTGGTTATTAATTACGTGTTGAAATGGGTAGAGGCACAAGCTCTACCCATAAATAATGCTAGGTTGGTTGTTAAGTTTCTAAAAAAGTTATTTTGTCGCTTTGGTATGCCCAAGGCAATCATTAGTGACAGAGGCACACACTTTTGCAATGCCTAATTGACCAAAGTTTTAAAGAAATGTGGTATCTTTCATAAACTTGCAATCCCCTATCATTCACAAACAAGCGAGTAAGTTAATAATTCCAATCAGGAGATCAGAAGAATCCTCAAAAATTCTATAGAACAAAATAGGAAAAATTGGGCGAAGAAATTAAAAGGAGCTTTCTGGGCTTGTCGAACCGCTTAGAGTTTGAGCACAAGACCTATTGGGCCATAAAACATATTAACCTTGATTTACTAGCTGCAGGTGAGAAGAGAAAGTTACAAATCAGTGAGCTTGATGAATTACAACTTCAAGCCTATGACAATTCAAGAGCATACAACGAAAGGGCCAAGAAGTGGCATGATTCAAGGATTAAGCAAAGGGGTGAGTTCAAGATTGGTGATAAGGTATTGCTTTTTAACTCACATTTAAAGTTATTCTCGGGAAAGGTGAAATCCCGATGGTTTGGTCCTTTCACCGTGAAAGAAGTGTTCCCCTATGGTGCAGTTAAACTAAGTCATCCTGAAAAGGGTGACTTTAATGTCAATGCCCAAAGGCTAAAACTGTATTTGGATAGGGAGGAAATCTTTGAGGTTAGGGAGGTATGGTACCTCCAAGAGGATGGGGCAAAAAATGAAGCACCCAAGACGGTAAAAAGGAAGCAATATGTAAAACGCAAGCTAAAAACTAAATTATGTCTTCCTAAATCCATTGTAGAGTCTTGTTTAAAGTATTTAAACATGAAACTTCATGGCATGACTAAGATGACATGTTTTAGTCCTAGAAAATGTAGGTGTCATGGAGTTTTTGATGTGGCACTAGAGGTGGGGTGACAACCTCACCTAATGTCCAGCTAAGATGACATTAAAGAAGCGCTCGGTGGGAGGCAACCCACCGCTTTAGTGTTTATTTTATTTTGTTTTATGTTTTAGTTGATTTATGTTGAGCTATTTGAGAAAAAATGGATGTAACACTTGATCCAAAGGTTTTTGCAGATGTTACGGTTTGCATTCAGCCGAAAAGGTGAGTGTTTCAAGTCATGGAATGTTCCCAAAACCCATGGCTCGAACCAAGGTAAGCATATGAATGAAAAGGAGTAAAAAATTTGATCTGGTAACCTGTCACGGTCCCCCTCACGGGCCGTGATAGTAGCTGTGAGACAGGGATGCCAAACTAAATTTTTTTGTAGTCTAGTAGCTTCTCACCGGCCATGTCACGGGCCATGACAAGGACTGTGAGAGCTCTCTGGACTAATTATGGGAAGGCGGCATGGGCAGTGTCTCACGACTAAAGGGAGACCATTCCACCTTTGGAAACCAGTCCAATAGCTTCTCACGGGCTCTCTCACATTCCGTGACAGAGATTGTAAGAGCTCTCTAGACTGGAAACTGAAGGAAAGAATGGGTTGTGGTCACACAAGTAAAGTTATGTCGTGCTAGTCTTCAAAACCAGTACAGAAGCCTCTCAAGGGCACTATCATGGTTCATGACTGGGACTGTGAGAGCCTTTTGTACTGAAATAAAGGGGTCCATTTTTTATGTTTTTGAACTAGTTTTAAGCCCCAAAACAGAGCATTACATGCCTCCTCTCTCAAATTTCTAAAAATACTCCATTTAAAACACTTCAACATCTCTTAAACTCCAAATTTTAAACATACAAGGCAAGTTTTTCATCAATTTCTTCAAGGAATTCAGGTTCTTTTCTTTTTCACTTCGTTTCTTTTTGTTTTAGTTTTTGTTTTGTTTAGTTAGGTTATGTTAGTTTGTGTAGTAATGTCAGATTATCTTTAAGTTTTTGTTGAAATTAGTTCATAAAATATGGTATTATATGTTAACTAAGTGTGATTGTTCTTTTAATGGTGTTGTTTTGCACCATTTTTTTGAATGTGTTAGGATTTCACATTCATTATTTTATCAAATTTCTTTATTTTAATCTTATAGGTTTTGATGTTAAATGCCTTGAATGTTATTTGTTTGTTATTTTCCATGGATTGAGAGAGTCTTGTGGTGTTAGTTGTTCATGAATGATATACTTGCATTGTGTCCCACCAAGTGTTAGATAAAATGCCTAAGTGAGTTGGGGGTCAAGTTTTGCTTTATTTTTCAAGCGTTTTGGAATTGGCTAACTTTAAAAATGATCCCATCTCACTTTGTTTACATTTTCTTGTGCACACACCACACCAAGCACTTTTGCCCCAATATGTCAATATGTGTGCTATGTATGGAATGTGCCAAATGTGTGTGTGAGGGGGAGGGGGGTGATTTGAGTGGGGTACTTGGTCCTATTTTCTTGTATGGTTAGTTCATGTTTATTTCAAGTTGGTAATGGTCTAATCTTAACTTTTACCATCCTAAAATTTTAAAGTTTTGAACTAACCACTAATGGTGTTGGTTTTCTTTGCTTGGAATTTGGTTTGATTTTGTTTACAGAAATGGGCAAAGTTTCAGTACCATCAAAGGTTGCCACCTCATACAAAGCAGCAGGCAAACATCCTACTTCTTCCTGCCCTCCCACCAAAAGGCAACAACCCCCAAGGAAATCCATTCAAGCTCCATCTAAAAAGGGGAAAAGGGCTTTGGAATACAAAGCAAACCACCCTTGAGTTAGATTTAGGGAAAAATGGCAGTAGGATAGGCTGGAATTAATTAGAAACAAGAAATGGTTCACCTCCAGTTTGGTGAACTAGACCAATATCAAAGGATGTGATTAGGAAGCGAACTTTAAAGCTATGATATTACAGCTCGGTTGGGGGGAATTTTATGATATCGTAAGGTCGCCTTATCGGGAGCTCACACTGGAGTTCCTTTGTACTCTAGACATGGATCGAAAGGAAATAAGCCTAATAGCACAACACATAACCTTTCGGCTAGGGTTGAAGATGTTCACGAAGAGTATAGCTAACCTGGCCATTGACTTTGGCATCTACAAGCCGGAGAATCTTGCAATGGCATCTTTTGCCAATACTTCCTCCAATTGGGTAAGTGGAGTTCATGAAAAATCAAAGAACATTTGGAGAGAGTTTGCTCTTACTGGAGGAGCCTTGGAAAGAGGAAAAGTGAAAGCCTTCAAATTCCAGTCTATGGGTATGCGATAGGTTGATTGCTCCTTGCACCAATTCTTGGGGGCACGTGACTATGGTAGACCCATTCTACATGCTCGCAATGAAGAAGCACATCAACCTTAACATCACTCAACAATTGGTAAAGATGTTTTTCAATCAAGCTAAGACATCGAATAGTGACATCGGTCTTCATGGAGGAAGCTATATCACCAGGTTGGCAAAGAGGCTCAAAGTGGCCAACCATTTGAGTGCAACAAGGAAGGATGGTGATATGCTTATGTTTAACCGACAGTGCGTATCTAACATGATGCACATGTCAAAGGTTCATATGCCTTGAGCTCCTACTCCACCTTTGGAGACTCTGGCATTACCTCCTCCATCGGCTAGAGCCTCATCTGTTGGACCCACCATGCCTCCTATCGTATCATTAGAGGACATTTACCAGTAGCAATAAGAGATTTTGGGTGAGATGGCTCATAAAAGGAAGCATCGTCATTTTCTTGGCAATGTGACGGGCAAGATATTGAAGCACTTAGGCCTCAAAAAGCCTAAGAGACTAGAGTCACCTCCCCAACCATTCGAGACTCCTACAGGCCCATCCGAGACTCTAACAGTTCAAATGTCCACAACTTCCCCTGCCACATCAGTTGCTGAAGAAGCACCTTTGGCATCTACCGTCGTCGACCAAGTACCTGAGAGCAGTGAAGCGAAGATGGAGACTCACGAGAGTGCATCTCTGGCCACTAAGACACATTCCAGCTCAAACACCCAGATGGAGGGCGAAGATGAGGTGGGGTATGCATCTGATAACCCCTCCTTCTGATGTATAGTTCAAGGCCGTTCTTTCTCTCTTAGAACTCTTTGTGTTGTTTTTTTTAGTTTTCATTAATTTTGTGTTTGTTTAGCTTTTTTTTTTAATTTTATTATTTTTGAATTTGGGATGACTGTATATTATTTTGCGGTTTTATTGTGAAATCAAAACAAGACTAACCTTGATATGTAACATAATTCTGAAACTTCATAGCTCGGACTATTATTTTGGATGGATGGACACATTATGTCTCAGGGCAGTATTTTCTTTTTCACACTCTTATTTTCATTTTCACACACATTGAGGGCAATGTGTGATTTAAGTGTGGGGGGTTATATATTTCTTGTATGCATGATTGTATGATGCTTTAATTATCATTATGCATAATTGTATGAAACATGTTTAGAAGGTTAAGCACAACATGATATAATTTTCACTTGCAATATGTCTAAGTATTTTTTTTAAATGGATTTTTTTTTAATTCACTTACATCGACTTTAGTTTTCATAATTACTTTGGTTTTTTATTAAACTTTGAACATAACGGTCGAAAGTAGGAATCCACTTATCACAGTTTCTATTACTAGGCTTTAAAGTGTTTAGTTATGGTTGAGTATTTAGTCTTTTCTTGGCATAAGTTAGGTTAGGAAACTAGAGTAGTACATGAGATTTTGATATATTTTATTGGGAAAATGGAACGAAATTGAAAATGAATTGTACTCATGAGAAAAATGTATAAAAATAAAAAAAATAGGGACTTTAAAAATTACAACATATTTCAGTGGTTTCAATTGCGCAAAGCAATATATCTAAAAAAGTGAAATCATGAATAGTGCTAGTAGCCGGCTAATCAAGTTCGTGACTAGTTGAGTAATCGGGGGTCAGTGCCACAAAGCGTTTACCTTCATGTCAAAAGACTAGTGACAGGTTTAGCTAAGTCGGGTCCCTTAAGGAATTGAAAATCTCATGATACTTTTTACTAAATAAAGAAAAAATTCTCCACTTCCCAAGAAAGACTGATTGAATAACTCAAGGAATGCTTAGGTTAAATTCCTTAACGGAGTCATGTTTTTAATACTAGACACTCGATGTGGTGATTGATTTGCTTTAGAGCTGGGTTATAAGAACGTGTCTTCATAGATTCTGAACTTGATAATTGTTTCCCTAGTTTAGTTATGAAACCAAAGTATAGTAAAAACTATGTGTCTATGAAAGCAAATTTTTACTCTTTTGTTGCCTCGACTTTCTGAAGTCTTTGATATATTAAAAGTGGGAATTGTATTGAATGTGCTTAGGTTTTCTTGAGGACAAGCAAAGATCCAAATGTGGGGGAGTTTGATAACTAGCAAATGATACATTATTTTACCCCATATTCTTGGTGGATTTTACTTGTTAAATTGAAATTAATGTGTTTGTTGTAGTGTTTTCAGCTATTTTTAAGTAATCAATTGAATTTCGGAGCTAAGAAGAACTATTTCGAGGTTTAGGCTTGAAAGATGAAGAAAATGTGAGAAAACGAAGTAAAGAACGAAGGCTCAGGGCTACCTCACAGCCTGTGAGATTGGTTGAGAGATTGCATGGCAGTAGTCTATCACGGCCAGCATCAGGGCCTGTGACAGAGAAGACCTCACCTATGGGAGCAACCAGAATAGAGGCGTGAGAAATAGTAGCTTCTCATGGTCCCCTTCATGAGCTGTGACATTCTGCCTCTCAACGCAAGGGAAATTCCCTCAAAGGGATGTCACGGGCATGGGCACGGGCCATGAGAGTCGCCCATGACAGCAATCTGATGTCTATAAAAGAGCTAGAACTTGTATATTTTGAGGACTTGAACTGGACTCTTGCAAAAAGACTTGCCTAACTCCATTCAAAGTTGATCTAGGGCTTCAGAAACCTTAGAAAAACATATCAAGGAAGGTTTTTAAGAGTGGATTGTGAATCATCATCCCAAATTAGAGCTGGAATTACAAGGATAAGGTTGAAATCTCATTGGGTCTTCATGGGTTCCATGGATTTCTGCACTTCTCTCTATTTTTCTTATTCCTTTGATTTGATTATGAACTAAATACATTTGTCTACCTAGAATAGACGAGTATTACTCGATTGTATGGATTAATCAACATTTTTATTCAATGAATGTTTAGGTTTTTCATCATGTTTATCTTTTGATAATTATTTTCTATAAATCAATGACAATAGCATGTTTGTTCTTGATTTGTGTTGTTTAGGGTTTACTAGAGATAGAAAGTTTAGACCTATAACATTCAAAAGCTTAATAAGTTTGTTGTTTTTGCTAGAGATAGATTCATATGCTCCTAGGGTTTTATATATTTTTCACTAATTCTTCATGCTATTTCTAATTGAATAGGATTGAGAAGAGACTCCCTTCCTATTACTTAGAAATTAAGGGTTTAATTACTTGAGAAAGATTTAAACCTAATGTTGTAAAAAATCCCACTTGATGGTTAATTGAAATATTCATTAGACTGATGGTTGAACGTACAATTTGTGTTAATAAGAGTCGAAGTCTAGAGAGATGCTTTAATTCATCTTAATTTCCAGAATTGATTTGTAATTTCTTTAGATTTTTGTTAAGTGAAGTTCAGTTTTTAAAGTTTACATAGGTTAAAATTAGTTCACTCAACCCAAAAATTATTGTGATCTTGACAATAGATTAGGAGACTGAGTTGGTGCTTGATAGAATAAACCAATGAATCCCTTGGGAGAACGATACCAGGACTTGCTAATTTTACTACTTGATACGATCATGTGCACTTACAGGTGTTGCGGATGAGCGCGATCAATTATACTCGCCAGACTATTTATCATTTTTAAAATAAAACAAGACTCCTTTTCCTATCAAAAATTTTCTCCCATGCTCCTCTACTCAAAAGGTCAAATTGCATAAGAAACAATGAGCTACCATAAATCTAGTATATATTGATAAGCTCCTAAAATAGTGCAACACCTACACTGTAGAGAGTTTTCAACTAGTGATTGTAAAGGTCTACTAATCCAATTATATGAGCTTCAGGGCTCAATTGGATGTGTGGTTTTTAATTTATCAAGTCAAAGTATGCATTATAGAGAAAGAGAAAGCACAAATACTTAAAGATCCTAACATGAAACAATACATATTTGTAATCATAAAATCACTAGTATGTCAAGGAAAAGCAAACTTGTACATGTTATACGGAAAAATTGACTCTCAGGCTATGCAACATGATGTTTACCATCAAATAATTCTTTATATCCAATTTCTATTAAGAATAAACTTAAAGCTTACAAAAAAAAAACAATTTGGGAGACAAAAAGTGAGATTAAGTACATCAAGCTAGAGCTTTTCCTTGCATTTCCAACATGACTCTTTCATTAGTTGAAATAATAAGCTCTACTTCAAGGTATACCTATAAAGAAATTTATAATGCAATGGAAAATTCAGAAATAAAATTATAAACTTAAGTAATTCTAATAATGGCAAAAAAAATTATTCAAAAAGAATCTACTTATTAATTGATCCCTGCCAAGACTATAAGCATGACTTAACGTTGAGGTGCTAGCAAGTGCACCCATATAGAATTTGTATACACAACATACAAAACAATGCTACTAACCCAGGTCCCATTATTTATAAGACAATCCAAAAATATGAGAACTCAAATAAAAGATCGACAACTATAATTTTGCCCATTTCATCCTATTTGATACATGTATAAGAAAACTAAAATTCATTATGGACTAAAACAAATCTTATATTTCAATATCAATTCTCTATAATTTTGTTCATTTGAATCAAATACAAGAAAAAGAAGTTAAAATGTTAGAGAATAAACCAGTTAGTAACACCGGTTCTAAGTAATGAGCAGAAGGAAAAACCTATTAACACCTCAATGACTAATCAAAATTACAGTTAGTAAGACTGAATGTCAGGATGTCAAGAACCATGATCAAAGACAAGACCTTATGCATTAGCTACTCATAATAACTTACCTAAATTATCGCTCTCGTTCGCCAGAAAAGGAGGTCACAGCACCTCATCATTCCTTGCTGTGTTTCCAGCCAACTCCAACACCCAGCAAAGACACTCAAGTTGTAGCTATAAGGTAAATGAGTTCTAGCACTAAACCAAAGCAAAGGACTCAAATCAGATCTAACCTTGAACATTAAAGCAAAATTAGACCCAATAATAGCCAATATCTAGATGTCAAAGCCATAGGGACTTGTTTTCTGCTCCCTTTTATAATGTAGAAGAAGATGAGAAGTCTAGGAATGGGGCTAGAATGATTGGTTTTAGGTTGGAATGTAGGAAGTTTATGGCTTTTACTTCAGTGCAACTGATGGTTTTTGGTGAGAGGGGAGGGGCTTGGTGTTTGAGATGGAGGAGACTGGTGGTTTCATGGGAAAAGGCGATTGTTTTATGGATTTGTGGCTATGAAGAAGCTGTTGTGCTCGACAGGGAATTGAAGAAGAATAGAACTTTAGGGTATTTCATTTATTTATTATTATTTTTATAAAGAAGAATAATTTTTTTGAAGGGAGAGAGAGAGAGAGATAAAGAAGGGTTTTATTCAATTTAGGGATGAGAAAACTTTTTCCCTGCGTAAATGTGTATGAGAGGGAATGGGAGGCTAGGTGATTTTTTATTTTATTTCTTAATCAGAAAAGAAAATAATGGAAGGAAAAAAATGATGAAGGAAAATTATATTTAAAAAATGTAGAAAGGGGAGGGAAATATTTGGGTAAACTAAAAAGATGAGGGAATAGCTAAAATTTTAGGTGGAATTCTATAATGGTAAGCCCAATTATATTATTATAATATCTATTATAATGAAAATAATGCAACACTAATGCTATAGTGTTTCATTAGGTCCAATATGAGATGACACTTTTATAATAGTGTGCGTTAAAGTCTGGTTTTAATTTTTTATTTTAGTTGTTGCAACACTTTTATTCATTATGTTGCATTACATTAAAATTTTTATCTCAAAAACACTTTTTCATTACAACACTTTAGATTTGAATTGCCTTTGGCCATTTATGGTGTAGTGAATGAATAGTTCCCACTCAATATTATCTTAGGGGAAAAGATGATAACTTATATTACTTATACCCATACCTCTTCTAATTATATATTCCTTAAATTAAGGAAAAGAATGTTAGAAAGATAAGTTGCTTATTCTAGTTGATAATTGATTATATGACTAGTCAATTAGTTAACTAGATTAAGTACAAAATTAGTAGAAATCACTTTAACCTTTGATTAAGCAAATCTAATATGGATTGAGTTTACATCTTATATAAAACTTAATTATTTTTGTATTTGTCCAAAACCATTTCAATTAGTCATACCCATTTGTATCTCATACAAACTATGGCATAATTGAATTAATCCCTTTATGAATTAAACTTTAAGACATGCTAGGGTCTTTGTAAATTTAATTACAACTTTAATTCAATCATCATTAATAATTAATTAAACTCTTAAATCAATTATTAATATAATTTAATTCCAAGCTATGGGAATTGCTTTATGGTGTGTGATCTACTAGGTTCATGTTCTAATTAGCAATGGGATAAAGAAAACTCTTTTCTTCCCATAAAGTGTCTAATCCCCATTGCACACTTAGTCCCATAAGTCATGAGTGACGTCTATCATAACATATCACAAATACCTAACTAGAAATGAAAGTCGATGACTTTATCCTTGACATTGCATGGACCTTTCAATCATAATTATCGTACACTTGAATCCCTTCATTACAGATTCCCAATCTTAGCTAGAGTCATGAAAAAGTCAAACCCTATATTCTAGATCATATAACTTCTATCCAGTTTAAGTTCTCACTAAATCGATTTCAACTAGAAACTATTTCTAGTGAATTTTAACTACCTTGGCTAAGGATTTAAGTATCAAGAATAACTAGAAGTCATAGGATTCGTTCCTTGTTTATCTAAGTTAATGAATCCTTTTTTGAAGATCAATTATCCCAACATATCATTGATTATGGCCACCACATGCCATATACCGATACTTAGATAGCACTGATATATAAGTAGTAAAAAACCATAGCCACCAATGTGTTAGATGGCATGTCACCTCAAGTCTAAGGATTATATGCACAATTATGATCTAGATAATATAAGATATTGACTAGTGGATAAAATCCATGTATCTATCATCTAGTGTCATTGTTCGACTTACTCATCACATGAGTATGTCCACCTATTGTCATGACATCACATGTCTATAGCATGAGATTCACTACTTCCATACCAATATGTATCTCATACTTATCATGGATGACAACAGAGGTGACGGTCCTACGGATTAATGATGCTCCTACCAATAATCCTATGACCGTGAACTTACTTTAAAGTCTATGACAAAAAAAATCTGTCTCCATATTCCCAAACTCTTTGAGAATAGATTCTCTTACATAAGATTTAAGGAATATATATATATATA
>CAOJBK010443204.1:0-12298 GCA_948294925.1 Codiaeum variegatum | reverse complement strand
CATCCATTTGAAAGCAATGCATTTGAGGAGGAGGAACTATTTTTTCACTAAAAAATCTCAAGTATGCTTTTATTTTTGAAACTTAGGTTTCTCATCAATTTTCTTGAGATTATATTTTTCATTCAAAATTTCTCATGCATTAATGAAGAAGAATTGATTTTAACTCTACATCTCAAGTAAGCTTCTATTTTTCAAATATATTTTTCTTAAGATAATTTTTATTTCTTTCCATCTGAATTCCCCTAAGCATTTAATAAAAAGGAATTTGTTTATCATTTCAAATATCTCTTGTGAAGTTTTAAATAGTCATATATTTTTAAACTTGAGATTGCATTAAAATTCTTTTCTACACAAAATTCCTTTGTGCAGTCAAATCTTGATCCATATAGGATTTTGTAATAAAATTTTATCTTTATTTAATTTTTTAATGAAAAATGTTGTAAAGGTCCTCAAGAACCTGTGTAAGCTTGAAAGGTTGTATTAGGGGTGTCACAGCCGCCCAGTTGAAAGTCTGTGAGGTTTGTTAGGCACCTCATGAGCTTGATGGTTGTATTAAGGGTGTCACAGCCGCCCAGCCAAAGTTTGTGAGAGGTTCATCTACACCTGAAAGTAGATGAGAGGTTTCTCAGAAGAGTGGGGATAACTCTTATAGGATAGGCATCTAAGGAATTTAGATTGTTGTAAATGGGCTTACTCTTCCCAAATGAAATAGAGTAGTTATAGTGGAAATCTCAAGGTGTGATCCTTGAGGACTGGATGTAGACGTTAGTGCCGAACCATTATAAATCCCTGTGTTTACTTCTCTATTTTTACTTATGCATTTATCAGTCATCTAATTTTCTACTTATCCACCCCCAGTTGCCAAACTTAGGCTCCTAATACTTCGGCTAAGAAAGGTTTTTCAAAAATCCTTCTCATCTGCACATTATATACATCTCTCACTACAAATTCAAGTAAAATATATCAGACGACTAAAAGGAGGCTTAATGATTGGGCGTCTAATCCAGTGACTAGCTTACCACTGATACATCTGTTAGGTACCTAATGCTTATATAGATATAAGGGTAGTTTGTATCAGGAAACTGATTGAAGCCAATGGACTTTTGTGGGTAACAAGAGTTACCTAATTTTGGTCAACAAAGATTTTATTCATTATTGATATCAAACACCTGAGCAAAAATTGATAAATAAATTAGGAGTCTGGAAAATTTTAAAATGTCCAATTCACCCCCCCTTTTAGACTCCTGACACTACTTTCAGTGAACATAGCTTATCTACCTAGATTAGACAAGTATTTTCTCATTTGTATGGATTAATCAACACTTTACTCAATGACTGTTAAGTTTTCTCATCAAGTTATGGTTTTGCTTTAGATTTTTTACCTTTCATCTTCAAAACCATACATGTTGATGATTTTTGGTTTTTCATACTTCATTAGAGATAGAAAGTTTGAGCCTTGAGCATTCAAAACCATATGGGTTTGTTACATTTGTTAGAGATAGATGTATAAACACCTAGGGTTTGTGATTTTTACTAAATCTTCATACTTTTTCTAATCGAATTGAAGTGAGAAGAGATTCCTCTTCCATTACTTGGAAATTAGGGGTTTAATCTCTTGAGAAAGGCTTAAACCTAGCTTTTTGTGAAAAACCCACATGTTGATTAATTAAGACTTTCATTGAGTTGTTGGTTTTCCTTGGAAATTGAGTAAATATGGGTCAAAATCTAGGTAGACGCTTACCATTCTTGATTGTTCATCTTGTGTATCACAATTCCTCTTTATTTGCTTAAGTAGTTTTGTTAAAATTTCAAGTCCTTAGTAATAAATCAATCCAAAAGTATTGTTAGTTATAATAAAATAGGAGATTTCACTGGCGCTTTATTGTCCAATTCTACTTTCCCTTTGGAGAATGATATCGATACTCACCAGTTTATACTACTTGATATGACTTCGTGCACTTGTAGGTGTTACGGTTGGTGTGCATCATCTTCTCCAATCACAATAGAGATACAATCTGGGTTCGTCAATCCATCTGATCTAGCGGTTTTGAAATCCCGCAAGCTAATGGTAAAAAATAGTATAGTTTTCTTTTCCTTTATTCTAAATAAAGCTCACACTGACTAGGCATTTTCATATCATCAAAAATTCATTTTTTTTGTAAAATGATTTAATGAAAAGTCTTTAAAAAAATAGATTTAGGAAATTTCACTAATCAAAAATCAATTTTTATTAATCAAATCCTAAAATTGATTAATAATCTTTTCATGTAATTTTTTATAAATTAAAAATGAATTAGCTTCTGAGTATACAAACCAACTAATTCACTATTTTTAGAACAACCCCACCCTTTATGAGAATGGAGAATTATATGAGGTTTGATTCCCATTCAAAGGGATACGGCAGAAAGCCTGTTCAAAAGGCTTCAACATCAAAAATTCTTTTTTCTTTATTTTTCCCTTTTTTCTGTTATTTTTATTTTTACTTATTTATTCTATTTTATGTTTTTTATATCCCTCATTTGTATTTTTTTTATTTTATTCTTATTTTCTATATTTAGATTGGTAATTGAATTTAGGAATGTGTGCTCTTTCCAGATATGTGGACTATACATCATGAAAGTTTTCCATGAATGACAACTTGTTTTTTACCGAATTCATACTATAGTTTTAAACCAAAATTATTTAGAAAATTGAAAAAATCTTTTTTTGAATGTTTTTATCAATCTTGAATTCCCGAAGCCAACTATAGTTTGAGGCCAGCCTTTTCAATAAAATTTTGTAAGCAATTATGTTTTTGTTAGAAATTGGAGTTAAACGGTTTTTTAATCACCTTGAAAAATTAAGTTTTTCAAAAGATTGAGTGGCAACTCATGCCTTCACACTTTCATCCAATGGACTTATAAGGAGTTCTCCATAAGTGGGACCTGTTGAAATTTCAATGGTATGCACAATCTGACCCCACACAGTCAGTTTCCTCGAGGCTAGAAACCTGAGGCACGCTAGCAGCCCGTGGGCTTGGGCGGGGCCTCACAGCTGACGAATCCACTATAAATGTTTGAAACTGATAAAACGTAGTGGATTATCTTTTTATAAAAACAAATTTGGCCTAAAACTATATGGATTTGGTTTCGTGCATCACTTAACATGTACCTTTATCTCTAAGAAAACATGGGCAAAAAGTAACATCGATTGAGCTTCCCTCCTTGGACTACTTTGCCAATAGTGAAATCACCCACTCCAAGGCATACTCTTCGATCCTTTTGGATGAATTAAAGAGGTTGCATGTAGGCGTTGGATCCATGTGAACCTCTTTTGTTCATATATGGTTAGGTATATCGCACCTTTAGTCTCTGGAGAACCTTCAAACCACCAAGCTCTTATGTAATGATTAGAGTTGACCTTAGGTTCCTTGTACCCTAGAAAACCCTAATATTACTATCATCATGAAACCTTTTTCATTTATATATACATGAATGCATGCATCACTACCTCTAAAATAATTAAGCTAAGTGAACTATTCCAGAAAAGTTTTAAAATTTACCCCTCCTTCTTCATACCTACCTGCCTGCCATTGTCCTACTATTTCAAAAGCTGATCCTTACTTTTTTTATGTTCAAAGATCACCATGTTGAACATTGGAGATATCCCACTTGCTCCCACTACTACTAATGCCACTGCTCCACCTACTGTTGTTGCCACCATGCTTGTTGAAATCCATAAAAAATAAGATAAGGCCATGAAGAAGCAACAAGAGACCATGATTACAATGATGCAAGCCCAAGAATGGACTATCTTAGGCAAAGTTTAAGCTATAATGGCTCAGATTGGGATCCAGTAAGCCAATCATACATCCACCTCCTCCAACTTAGGGAAAGAACCTATTACTGAAGATGTGGTTATTTTGTCTCCACCGACTGACTGTGGAACCACTACCCCGACTGCCCGTCTTATGGATCCTTTCCAAAAGGGGGATAAAAATGATCCATTACTAAAGACAATGATGAAAAATATGAGGAAATGAAGAAAAACCTCGACGCCCTCAAAAAGAAAGAAAATGTGATTAATGTCAAAGCTCTCAGTCTATTTCCTAATGCTAAGCTTCGCCCCAAATTCTAGATGCTTGTATTTGAGAAATTTAATGGCATTGCCTATCACTTAACTAACTTGAGGATCTATGATGGCACACTCTACCCTTTAGGTCTTAAAGGCGAGCTTCTATCTCAACTTTTTCAATAGTTTCTTATTGCTGCGGCTCTGAACTAGTTTGTACAACTAGATATTTCTAAAAAATAGAACTAATAATCAATATGTGATTCCTTTATAAAATAAGATTCATATAATGAAGAAATTGATGCGAAAAGGAGGGATTTGGAAACCATAAAACAGTATCCATAAGAAATATTTTCTTGCATTCATTACTAGGTGGAGGAAGAAAACCTTCCAAATGGTAAACAAACCAATTGATTTTGAACAGATTAACATCATTATAAAAAATCTATTACTTGTGTATCGAGATAGACAGATGACATAGTATATACAAGACTTCAAAGCCCTAGTTAATGTGGGTACCCTCCTCGAAGATGGGGTTGACTCTGGTCTCATAAAGGATGAAACCTAGACCTCATCCTCCCACTTCAGAAAAGCCAATGTCACTCAGAAAGATGGTGAAGTTAATAAAATTTCTACCCTAAATCCTATCCAAATTAAGAGAAGATAATTTACCAATTTAGTTAGGGTCACACTAAGTATGATTCTCAACGAGTACCTATAAAAGGGAGCATTCAAGCCTCTGGAGCAAAATCTCGTTATGAAGCCCCTGCCTAAGAATTTCAATATGGATGAAAGGTGTGATTATTAGCAAGAGCCTAGCAATAAAATTGACCATTGTAAGGCCCTTAGGCATAAAATCCAAGATCTAATTGATGCCAAAGAACTTCTCCTACATACTCCTAACATTGGAATTAATCCCTTCCAAAAAATAATGTTAACATTATTCTGGTTGAATTTAACGAAGAGGATTCCACACACCTCATATCTATTACTGTGCCTCTAAGCAATTTCCACAATACCAGAGAGGACCTACCTTCCTTAAGGAAGTCTATAGAACAAGATTATTATTATGTGATTAACCTAAGGCATTTGGATACTGAAATTGATGCCAATACGAGAAGGGAGAATTACTCAAGCACCTAGTGCTTCCTCTCAACCTGCTAGCCAATTAGTAACCCAATCAAAGGGTACCGCTGACCCTTATTACTTAAGCAACTAAAGAGAAATTAAGTAAGCATTTCTATCTATAGTCTATTGATGTCCTCCTATCCTTATCACCAAGATCTTTGCAAGGCATTGAGCTAATGTCAAGCACCAATTGACATAACTTAAGACACCTTAGTTGCTTCCATCACAAGTTCCACTAAAAGGGTTTCAATTTCCTTCACTGATAATGAGATCCCACTTGGAGGACCACACAATGATGCTCTATACATCATGGTCATTATAAGAGAAAAGATATTTCTTATGACTCTGGTTGACAATAGTTATATACTCAATGTTTGCCCACTCAAGGTGGAAAGTTTTCTTAGTTTAAGAGTTGTTGACTTTACCCCTTCTGATAAAATAGTACGGGCCTATAATAATTTGAAGAGAGAAATTCTGTGGGTGGAAAATCTGACTATTACCATAGGCCCAACAGATTTCGAAGTGCCCTTCTAAATAATTGATGTGCCTCCATGCTTTAATCTACTTTTGGGATGACCTTGGATCTAATAAGTCAAGGAAGTGCCTTAAAATTTGCACTAATGGGTCAAGTTCTTGATCAAGGGAAGAATAGTTACAATTAAAGCATACACGTCTGGAACATCTGAAGTTCCAGACATAGTCCTCATCTTGGAAATTCAACCTGAGTTACTAGCATATCCTTTATCTGGTTACTCATTTGTCCAGTTAATTGAGGCTATAGAAAATATGAAAGAAGAAATAGCTTTGGAATTGACCCATACTGCAATCCAATAATTAGGAATATTAGGAAACACATGGCCTACTTTGCTTAGTTTTGGCATGGATAAAATTAAACAAGGAATTGAGTCCTTTAATGAGTTCAAATTTTCTACTCCTCCTTTTGGCCTAGGTTACCACCCAACTGGTGATGAGAATAAAGAGGAAAAGGCCAAAGTAAGAGAATGGTTTGCCATAACCAAAAGAGGGGGAGAAGCTGACATCCTTATGAGGCCATACTTTAAGACCTTAAATGGATATTCTATGAAAGATGGGGAGACAGTTCCTTACTGTGCCTTCCCTAAGCCTTGGATCTGTCCTGTGACTTATTTCAAGATTCTTGGTTTTGAGCTCTTTTCTTATGTAAAGCTCCTACCTGAACACTATCCACTAATTTACTGTTTATCTAATGATTATAAAGAGAACATTAAAGCTAGACTCTTTAGTGAAATAGCTATCCTGACAGACAAGGAGGAAAACACTGACCTCTCCACCTTGAATATGCAATTTCTAAAGAACCTCAACAATTGGTCTTATGAAGCAAGCATCCCTCTATAAGATGAAGCTAAATCTAAGACCGAGACTGAATCTAAAACTGAATATGAGTTTAATTCGTATGATTATGAAATTAACAATGTAACTATTTCATTGGGTTTTAATTATGAGTATGATGTAACCGTGGACCTGTCTCCCATTTCAATCAATAAAATGACCAAATTTTCTTGTTATGATCTTGTTTCTTCATTTTTTATGTTCTAATTGATGAATATGACCTCAATCAAATAGAAAAAGAAAATAATGAAATAAATAAAATAAAAGATGTTGTTAAAGAGCCCATAAACACTGGCATGCCTAAAAATACATACATCGCATTTGCATGTTCAAACAAGCAAGACTTTAAATCCATGATTAGAAGCTTCGAGAAGCCCTGCAACATGATCGAACTCAATCCAAGTATCGTCCTCCATAAGATTCCAACATATCCAGATTATAAGCCTGTCAAGTAGATACTTAAGGGTATAAAAGTGAGATGGTCTCTCCCAATCAAAGAAGAAGTTTCTAAGCAACTCTCTCATCAATTTATTGAGCCAATCAATTAGCCATCATAGTTGGTCAACATAGTCCCAGTACCAAAGAAGATGGGAAAGTTACAATGTGTGTAAAGTACTCAGATTTGAACAAGGCATGCCCTAAGAATAATTTTTCTCTACCTCACATTGACTTGCTAGTCAATGCATTAACCAGTTCAGAGATGGTTTCCTTAACAAATTTGGCCATAAGGTACAATCAGATCCTAGTACATTCCCCATATAAGGAGAAAATAACTGAATGGGGCACTTACTGATATAAAGTGATGCCCTTTTAGTATAAAGAATACCAGAGCCACCTACCAAAGGATGGCGACCACAATATTCTATGACATAATGCAAAAAAAAAGTGGAATTCTATGAAGATGACATGGTTATCAAATGCACTACTACTAAACAACACCTACAAGCATTGGAAACTATTCATAGGAAAGCCATCAAAGGTAGTGTTATAATCAAACAACTAGTTACTGCCCCGATAGATGATCAATGGGAAGAACTAAAATTTCCCGATGAAGACATCTTGCACATTCAATGTGAACAGTGGAAATTATTCTTTGATGGAGCAGCTAATAATAAAAAATATGGTGCCGAGATACTGTTCTTTATGCTTACAGGTGAAAGTTTACCTCTAATAATCAAACTAGATTTCGAGGTAACAAATAACAAAGCTAAGTACGAAGCTTGTGTCTCGAGATTAAAAGTCGTTATCTAGATTGGCATCAAAAACCTAAAAGTGTATGAGGATTCAAACCTTATAATTTCTCAAGCCTTGGGAAAATGTAAAATCAATGAGCGATTGGTTCCTTAACATAAGTAACTCATGGAGTTGGCAACCACCTTTCATGCTTTGTCCTTCAACTATCTACCAAAAACTCAAAACAGATTTGTCGACACACTGGTAACTCTTGCATCCATAATAGAAATATGTGATGGGTTTCATATTTGTCTTATTTTTATAAGCATCAAACATGAGTCGAGTTCTTAGCCCCACTGCCTAAATATTCAAAAAACTGAACAATAAACATGGTATTGGGACATTTATAATTACCTTATAAAGGGTGAATATCCAGAAGGAGCCTCCAAGTTAGAATGGAGAACCGTAAGACAACTAGCCAGCGGATACATCCCAAGATGTGGTATTATCTATAAGAAAACCTAGAGTGTCATCCATCTAAGATGTGTCTTTGAGGAAGAAGCCAGTAAAATCATGGAAGAAATCCATGGTGGAAAAGATGATAGCCACATGAATGGATGGGCTCTATCTCGTAAAATCATGGACCAATGCTATTATGGATCACTATGAATGGAGACTGTGCATGGTTTGCCTGAGGTGTCCTAAATGTCAGGAATATGCTAAGCTTTAGAAGCTTCCCTCTTCTCCACTTAATCCAATCTTAACTCCTTGGCCATTCGATGTTTGGGGTATTGATGTCATTGGCATAATTTCACCAAAATAATTTGTTAGCCATGAATACATCTTAGTAACTGTAGACATTTTCACCAAGTGAGTGGAGGTTGTGCCTTACCAAGTCTTAGACTCAAAGAAGGTGGCTCAATTCATCTAGATGAACATCATTATGTGGTATGGTATCCCACATGAATTCATTTTAGATAATGGTTTCCATTTCCAAAAAGAGGTAATTGTCCTCTTGAAGAATGAAAAGATACAACATCATAGGTCTTCACCATATAGACCTTGGACTAATGGTGTAGTTAAGGCTGCCAATAAAGCCTTAAAGAACATGCTTCAAAAAATGATAAGTAACTATAAAGGTTGGCACCTACACTTGCCAATCACCCTCATTGGGTACAGAACAACATACAAATAAGCTACCAAAGCCACACCTTACTCATTAGTCTATGGAATGGAAGTAGTCCTCCCTATAAAACTAGAGCTCTAGACAGCAAGGGTTCTGTAATAAACTTAGATCTCTAAACTTGATTGGCAATAGGTATATTATGATCAACTCAACTTGATCGATAAGAAAAGGTTATAAGCCCTTCACCATACTCAAAATTAGTAATTGAGGCTTGTAAAGCATTTTAACAAAAGGGTTCGGAGTTGAAATCTTCAAGATGGTGACCTCCTCCTTAATGAAATTAAACAAGTCATATAACATCCTCGAGGGAAATTGAGACATCTTTTAAGTGAATCCTACGTCATAAAATAGATCATGTCAAGTGGAGGCGTTATGTTGATAGACGTCGATGATAATGAATTCAGTCATTCGACTAACCTTCACCAACTCTAGAAATACTTCACCTAGTTTTCTTGTTGCATGAGCATCCATCCAGGTATCACATTACTATAACAAGAATTAGGTGGACATGATTCTCCAAAATTTATGATGAACTTCATCTTTTCAAAAATCTATTGTAAGAAGATACGTAGGCAGTCTTTACAAGCACAATCCAAATCATTTAATAAAAATCATAGTTTCATTCTCATTGGGCTCTTTAACATTGCATGTAAGATTTAAAAATAAATAAATAAAAATTGAAAAAAGAATGGAACCCGTTAAATTGAAAACCCAAATGGGTGGCTTAGGGAAAAATTTAAGGTATAGCCTATTAGGCTAAAAACCAAAAAGGTGGTCTAGGAAACAATCAAGGCAGCTCACTAAGATGAAAACATGAAAAGGCGCTTAGGCAAAAGTGAGAGCTTAATAAAATAAAAATATATTTTATTGAGGTCTTATTCTTCTTTTGGAACATCCAAAATAAAATGTTTGAAATAGGAAATCAAATACAACTAGAATATATAAAATTCTTTTTATCCTAAGTCTAAACTCAGACTCATCCCTCAATCTCAGTCTAAATGGAATATCACTTCACCTTTTCCTTTGGCCAACATGCTTCAATCCACCATTCGAGGTATTTTGAAAGCTTTCCAACATGCCTCTAATCTAACGAGAAAGAACAACTCTAGCCATTCGATCATTCATAGTAGTTGCTGTAAAAAGTTGACCATTTAGGGGCACATCCTGATCATGTCCCATCTGACTAAGAACTTGAGTAGCCTAATGTCAAGTTACCTCGATGAAACTGAGCATATACATGTGCTTAAACCCCTGGCTCCTCAACATAACCTTCTTGATTGTATACCAATCGGGTCTCCAAAGCAAATGTGTAGGAAAATGGATAGCAATCTTCCTGGTATGATAGCATGAAGCATGATAATCTGGTAACTCATGACCAGGAATAATCTTGAGATGGTCCCTCAGCCAAATCTGACTGAAAGTATGGAAATGAAGAAAATGATCTCAATTTATGCTAAAATAAACAAGCAATGAAATGTCTAAATACCTAGAGTAGAATCAGAGTAATTTTCCAAGGCTCTCTCGAGTTGCAACAATGATCAAGGATGAACAGTGTCTCAACTAAATTCATTCCAATAATTGACTTCCCTTTACCCATATGGGGTATCAGCTCAGCCACATTTGCATCACCCCATCCAACTGAGACCACAAAAATATAGCCCGTTCTCAACAATAATCCATAGGCTTTTAGCCTCCTAGAAGACTAAACAGGGTCATCAAAATCATCCCAGAACATATTGGCCATGACAGGTAAGTCCACAAAATTGTCATTCACTATACCTGAAGTAGCCTCAGTGTTTAAATCCAAAACCTTTTAAAAAAAAAGTTAAAATAGCCTAACCTTTCAAGTGGAATAGCCAGGTCAACCTCGGGACTCATACCGAGAAAAACTAAAAATTCCTCAAAAGTGGGACACATCTCATTCATACTAGCTCCGAATATGAAAACGTGATCAACAGGATCCCAAAATCGAATACAAGTATTCAGAAATTCTCAATCAATCTTGACACCTCTAAGTGTCGATAAAGCACTCACTCCATACTTTCAGAGGTTGATCCTTTTCAATTTGCTCAAATTTTATCACCAGCCATACATTTTGTCACTAAAGTGAGGCTCTATCTTACGAATAAAAAATAGAAAGAAACTATTTTTCTACAAAAAGAGTGTGTTTTTTTATTATTTTTTGAGTTAAAAAAATTCAAATTCCATACAAAAATATATATTGGCATGAAAACCAAGGTAAAATGGAGTTTAGAAAGCGGAACGTGTGAGCTAAAACGATTAGACATGCATTATAAGCCAAACACAAGTGTAAAAGACCTTACGTGTGCGTAAAGCTCCGTACGTATGCATAAGGCAGTTTATGCATGCATAAGCCCTCTTGTACGTGAGTTTGGGCTCTAATGCATGGACAGCCTGGGCATCGACTCGGTCCATTGCCATTAATTGTTTCTCTATAAATAGACCCCTTCAGGTAATTTTTAGATTAACTTTTCAATATTTTGTGAGATGCCAAAGCACTAGTAAGATCGCTTGACAGACACTAGATTTCTATAAAATTTGGACATTTGAAACCAGTTGTCAACATTATTCTCCTTTTTTCTATAATTTAGAAATTTATTTTTTCTATTTTCATTTTTCATTATTTTATTACAGTGGAGACACACTCCGACCTGGTTATATCCTCCATTCCTCCCGTTCCAAAAAGCTAAAAAGTAAAGGTAAATCACTGCAACTACATCAAATTCGATTCTATTACTATTTTCATTTTCTAAAACTGAATAAGAACCATTAATAATCAATCAAAATCATTTTCTTTTATCCAAAAATTGAAATGGAATAAAGAACTAATTGGTTAATTTTTTCATTAACTAAAACTGATTAGCTTCTGAACCCCTAAAATCCACTTTTCAAATGATCTCACCTTTGGAAGAAGGGAGAACTACATGGAGTTTTATTCTTATTTAAATGGATATGTAGACATGCCACATCTCTAAGGCTACAACTCTAAAATATATTCCTTTTCCTTTTTTCCTTTGTAAATTGTCATTTATTTTCTTAGTTTTAATTTTAAACTTTTCTTTTTATGAATGTTGCTATTGTAGTTATTATTTACACTTTTGCTATTTTATTTTGCTTGAATATTATTATTAACCTTTTCATTCCCATTTTATTCCATTACCATTCACTCTGAAAAAACCCTTTATAACTATACAGGGTGTGCCTTTCTTAGAGCTTATTTCGAGAGGAGGGATCCCCTCAAATATATGGCCTTTTGTTTTGTAAGTTAATTATTTGTTTTTTGGTTTATTTTTGCCTTTAATATGATTATTTGCTTACTGGGGATGTGTGCCCTTCCTAGAACCATAATGGCTAAAGGATGGGTCCCTATTT
>CAOJBK010442754.1:0-12111 GCA_948294925.1 Codiaeum variegatum | reverse complement strand
CTAGAGCTGAAATCCCTGTTTATTGATAGACTGGCAAGTTATCGAATGCTAAGCAAATTTAAAGCTCCAAATATAGTAATGTATATGGGATCTACAGATCTGCGAGCACATATCTTGAATTACAAGCATGAGATAGAGCTCCAAACTGGTGACAATGAAGCTCTCTATAGACCTTTTCGGGGGTTGTTGGATGGAGCAGCCATGAAATGGTATGGCAGCCTTAGAGAAGGAAGTATAGAAAATTTTAGGCAGTTAACAGAGAGCTTTATGAAAAGATTAGTGGCTAGCATCCCAATGGAAATGCAAACATAGGCCTTAGAGCTCGTGAAGTAGGGATCGGAGGAATCTCTGAGATTTTTCTGGCTAGGTTCAATACGGAAGCCTTGAAAGTAACAAACTTGAACCAGGTTAGAGTAGTAGAGGTGCTACAAAAGTGCACCACACATGTTGACTTCTTCAAAAAATTATCAAGGGAGATTCCTAATAGCTTGGAAGAAGTAATGACAATCGCGCAAAAATATATCAGACAAGATGATGCTTTTTGAGGAATCCAGTTTCCCCAAAAATGGAAAGTGGAGCAGGAGGATACCACCTCAAGGAATAAGAAAGCCAGTGATAAAGGAATAGTTGGATCTAAGGCAATGGGTTTGCAGAGTGAGAAGGCGAGGGGGCCAATGAAGAAAACCTTTGATATAACCAAGTTAACCCCATTGAATGCTAGACCTAAAATAGTTTTTGCTGCATTTTAAGATCAGAACATATGGTAGAAGCCTAGGCCCATTAGGAAAGATCCTGATAAGAGAGATAAAACTAAGTTCTACAAATTTTACAACACTCATGGTCATACCACAGACTCCTGCAAACACTTAATGGAAGATATTAAAAGGTTGATCAAACAGGGATACCTAAGGAGGTTCGTTAGGGACAACCAAAACATGGAACCTCCAGCAGGGAACGATGGAATGACTGGGAATATAGCATGTCTAACAGGAGGTCCCTAGGAAGGAGCATTGGGAAAAGGTAAAGCAATAGCTCAAAGTGGGGAAACTTCAGAGTTTGTATTCTTCAATGGTCAGAAACAGTGGGCTGATAATGAGCAAGGGCGAAGAAGAGAAGCACCTATTATCATCAAGGCTATCATAGCCAACTATAATGTCCACAGGATTTTGGTAGATAATGGGAGTTCTACCAATCTTTTATCCTTCAAAGCCTATCAGAAGATGGACATCAGAGGGTACGAATTAAAAAAATTGAAAAGTCCTGTCTGAACCTTGGATAAGTCAGCAATTCCGGCCACATGGTACATCCATCCAGTTGCCCTTTACCATAGGAAAAGCTCCGAATAGTGTAACCATCATGGTCCTTTTTGTGGTGGTAAAAATTCCTATGGCGTAAAACATGTTGATGGGAAGACCTCTATTTAGTGATCTAGATGCAGATACCAATGTTCGAAGAGGAAGGCTAAAAATCCCTTTAGCTAATGGGACAGATTTTTGCGTATATAGCACTACAACCCTAGAGATAGTGATGGACCATACTCAGAAAAGAAAAATTTTAACACATACACAGACCGAAGTATGCATGGTCCAGGACAGAGAGACAGCCCGAGGAAAGCAGAACCAAAGCAGGCTTGTCAACCAGTTAGGAATTGTATATGGATGGTGCAAGCTCTCAAAAGGACGGTGGAGTCGGAATAGTTCTAAAGAACGGAGCAGGGATCCTCCTGGAGTACGCTTTGAAGCTAGACTTCCCTACCACGAATAATGTAGCTGAATATGAAGCGCTTGTACATGGGCTTAGATTAGCTGACTTTTTGTGTGTGGAGAACTTAATCATATGCAGTGATTCGCAGTTGGTCCTTGGACATGTGGATGGAATATTCAAAGCCAAGAAAGAAGAAATGGTGAAATACCTGGCTATTATGAAAGAACAAATTCGCAAGATGAAGGAAAAAGGAATTAGAATGGAATGCATAAAAGTCCCAAGGCTCGAAAATTACCGAGCGGATAGCTTGAGTAAGCTCGCAGCTGCTCATCCCTCGAGTTATCCGGACAAAGTCTTCATTGGATCAATATCAACCCCTAGAATTAAAGAAGGGGAGGAGGTTATGGAAGTAAATAATGAGCCAAGATGGATAGATCCTATCAAGGCCTATCTTAAAAAGGGAGAACTACCCTTGAATGTAGAAGAGGCGAGGAAAATCAAAAGGAGGAGTGCTCACTTCTCCTTTCATAACAATATCCTTTATAAGAGGGCTTACTCACTCCCTTGGCTAAAATGTCTAAAACCAAGTGAGGCCAAGTATGTCCTCTAGGAGATTCACGAAGGATCCTACGGGATGCACGAAAGGCCTTAGCAGCTAAAGCTTTCAGACAAGGGTATTACTGGCCTAGCATGAAGATGGATTCAAGGTCCCTTGTGAAAAAGTGCCCGTCATGTCAAAAGTTTGCTAATTTAATAAACTCCCCAAGCACCGATCAAGTCCCCTTATACAGATCTTGGCCATTCGTAAAGTGGGGAATTGATATTGTAGGGGAATTGATATTGTAGGCCCTTTTCCCATGGCTCTGGGTCAGAGGAAATTCCTAGTAGTAGCAGTGGAATACTTCACCAAATTGGTAGAAATAGAGCCCTTAGCCAGGATCTCAGATGATAACGTTATTAAGTTCATGTGGAAAAACATCATTTGTAGATTTGGTATCCCATATCAATTAATCAGTGATAATGGAAAGCATTTTGACAATGCCAAAATCTGAATTTTCTACGATGGTTTGAATATTAAACAGCATTTCTCCTCGGTCGCACATCCTCAGACCAACGAGCAGACAGAAGTCACGAACAAAACCATCTTACAAGGAATTAAGAGGGGGCTATAAGGATATGGAAAAGGCTGGGCCGAAGAGCTCTATCATGTGTTATAGGCTTACAGAACAACGTCAATGAAGGCAGCATGAGAAACTCTATTCTCCCTAACCTTTGGCACCGAAGTTATCATTCCCGTAGATATTGGATTCCTAGTGGAAGGGTTCATTACTATGAAGACAATGACGCCATGAGAAGGGTTGAACTGGACTTGTTAGAAGAGTTAAGGGAAGAAATTATAATAAAAAATGCAACATATAAGCAAAGGGCTGCCAAATAGTTCAACATGAAAGTAAAAAATAGAAGCTTTGAAGAGGGAAGTCTGGTGATGAGAAGCCTCAAAGCGACTAGAAAAAGAGAAGGATGTGGAAAGGCAGCCCCAACATGGGAAGGACCTTTCAAGGTTCAACAAGTCATTGGACCAAGAACTTATAAACTACAAACTTTAGAAGGCAAGGAAATCCCTCACACACGGAATGTGCAGCATTTGAAATTGTACTACCAGTAAGCAAATTTATAATAAAAGTCATCCTTCTAAATGATTTTAAATATGTTTATTTATTCACAAAAGACCTTCCCTAGGAGGCACCGAAACTTCTAGAGATGAAGCAAAAAGATCAGCTTGACTGGGAAAAGACCTTCCTTGGGAGGCACCAAAGCTTCTAGAGATGAAGCAAAAAGACCAGCTTGACTGGCAAAAGACCTTCCCTGGGAGGCACCGAATGAAGCAAAAAGGCTAGCTTTACTAGCAAAAAACCTTTCCTGGGAGGCATCAAGACCAACGTAATTGGCAAAAGACCTTCCCTAGGAGGCACTAAGGCTAGCTTGACTAGCACAAGACCTTCACCGGAAGGCATGAAGACCAGCCCTACTGGCATAGGGGGCGATGTGGTCTTCCCAAGTAAAGTGAAGAAATCCAGCCCGACTAGAAAGACGAATGATTAAAAAAGGAAAAAGATACCATTTTCATTAAGAGCTTTAGTCTCACTACATGGGAATTTTAAGGTAACATCCTCGTTAAACTTAAAAACATGAAATATTTAAAGTTTACGAAGGTTAGAAAACCTTAAGGCTGAGATTACCATCTATAAAGCTTAAAGGCTAGAGAGAAGTAAAACTTAAACGAATGGCTTTAGGCAATGCTTCATTGTTTAGAAATAAAATATATAAAAAGAACAAAGAAGTAAAAGAAGAATTGAATTCAAAAAAGAATGAAATTTTATTAGCAAAAAATATAGATTACAATTTTCTATTTTTTTACAAAGTATGAGTTACAAAGTAAAAGGTTACATCAGAAAATTTATAAAATATAAAAAATTGCAAGATTAGTTTGCATCCCCCTTAGTGGCATCCCTCACAGGCGAAGAAGGTGAAGGCAGGATAACTAAATACTCATCCAAGTTATGAATGGTAATCCTCTTCGAATTGTGAATCTTGAAGGACTGGGATTCTTCAGGATGCTGGGCAAGGATGCCTTCCACAGTCTTATTCTACCACAACATCTCACGCACCACTTCCCTCCTTAAGATATACCTTTTCAGCCAGTCTGAGGCGAAGAAGTCTTTGATGGCTTGGTGGATGCCGCATACATGTTTCTTTAATTGTTTTGATAAGGACTTCAAGGCTTGTTGTAAAGCACTAAGCTAGCGGGTAAGTTCATCCTTGTCCTCTTTGAGGCTCTTAGCATGATCAGATGCACTGGCTAGTTGTTGGTTTAAGGAGGCAACAAGCTCCGTCTTCTCCTGAAGTTAAACCTGAAGGTCTTTTAAAACAGCCTCAACATCTTAAAGAGATTGATCCTTGACCCCTAAATTGTTCTTAATATTCTCCTTTTCAATAGTATGAAGGTCCAGGATCACATTCATTTGCTGATAATCAGAGATGAGGGCTGCCACAGCTTCTTCGTGAGCTCGGATCTAGGTTAGACCGGCCTCAAAGGTTGGAACAAAGATAGGAGGTTGAGACTATATTCCCAAGTGATGTGACTATAAACCCTTCAGGAAGAGGAAGGGATGTGAAGGAAAGGGCAAGCTTAGTGGCAGGAGAAGTCCGTCGATTAAGAGACAAAGTAGGGACATCCTTCAGAAGGGAGGCCTCCTCATTGATATTCGACATCCCAGTACCCTCGACAGGGGAGGATTCGGGTATATCACCGTGAAGAAACATCTCGGTGGTTGACTTGGAGCCATACGCCGCCTGGTACAAGTCAAGGAAGACCTGATCATGCTCGGTGGTCAAGGTGATAAGATTCTGGTGTTGACAAACTTAGCAAGCAGATCTATCTCACCAAAACTATCATTGAGTGAGCCCTCAGCAACCTAAATAGAAGTGAAAGGAGTGAAGATCGAAGGTCCATTTTCATAAAAAAAAAAAACATAGCAAGGTAAGGGATTCTCCTTACCTCGGCCTCCTGGAAAGGAAATGTCGAGGTGGGAGGAACATTTTTGACCTCGTTGCAAGGCAATGCCTCAATGAGGGGAGCGACTTCATTATCCTACAAAAGGAAACAAAAAAAAAAAGAGAAAATGACAAAGTATGAGGTTAATTAAGTTGAGAAAGAAGTTTACCTCCAGCACCGATGGCAGCTGGGCAGGAAGGGGCAAGGACAGAGGATCCTTGGCCTTTAGAGGGGAACAACCTTCATAAGACTTCTGGCTTGCTACAATGGAAAATAATTGTTTAAGAATAAAGTATAAAATAAGAAAATCAGCTAAGGAACTTACCAGCCCCTCGTGAGGCTCTCCTTGCAGAGTGCTTCACTCTCATCGTCCTCGTTCCTCTGTCATCAGGAAGAATCACTCAAAGAGGCTTAGCTTCAATAGGAGATACAACCTCAGTAGACAGCTTAACCTACCGAGACCTATTCAACCTCTCGAGGATTTCAAGTGCCTCTCAAGAATCAAAAGAAGAAGATGAAGAGGAAGATGAAAGAAAAGAGTCAAGAAGGTTACCTGAAGGGCACTGAGAGGGATGAGTAGTAGAAGAACCACCCTGACATGCGGTGACAAGAAAAGAGAAGACCTTCTCTAGGAAGTCCTTTATGGAAACCTCCCCCTGGTCATACAAAAAATAATAGATCTCTAGGAGACGGTCCTCGGTAAACGGCAAGACACAATTGGCATAAAAATTGCGCAAAACTGGTCAAATTCTTCTTGGCTGGTGGAGAGATACTCCATCATTCCTATAACATCCTTTGCCACCCTCTGGAATCGAGGCATCTTGAGTATTTTTTCTTCAAACTCCTTAACTGGTGGCAGGGATTCGATGAGCCTCTTCTTCTCGAAGCCAAATAGGCACTTGGCGTGGGTAAAAGATGATGGTAAGACCATGGCAGTGGGCCCAATAGCAGGTGGGGAAGCAGGAGTGGCGGCTTGAGCAGGCTTTGGTGGCCTAATCTTCAATACAGGTGACTTTAGAGCTTTCTCCAACTTTTGCTTGGCTACCTTAGTGTTGAGGGGCCCCTCACCCTCAATTAATTATGAAGCCTGTGTTTTGGGGCTGAACGAAGTGGGTCCCAATGATGATCCTTTAGAGCCTTAGTTGTAGCCACCTTCATCATAGTAGGGGGATAAGTGTGGGAAGTTGACCTCCTCAAGGTTGAGGCACATGATTGCTCTCTGGATCTCCCTCTTAGTTCAAGGATGGGGCTGTCCATTCTGGAGGTCTCGCATAGGAATCACCCCCACCAGACAAGGATGAGGCACTTGGGTCCTTTCTTTGGGGGTTCCCATCCCAAGCATGAGCCAGAGGTCCTTGTTCACTGGCTTTAATGGTTTTTCTGCAAAAATAATCATAGCTAAAAATTCTACTAAGGAATATAGATATTGGGATCAGTTTCATTTTTATAACTTACCCAGCAAGGCCTTAACGTAGGTGGGAATGGTGAGGCACCCCTCCTTGTCGAGGAGGAAACTGCTACGCTATAGGCCCTCCAAGTTAACTAGCTCACCAATGATGATTAATAGTAGGAGGTCCCTCCTATCATCCTCGGTGAGTGAAGGATTGGTAGGCAACTTGCGGGGTTCGTGATAGTCACCATCGTAGCCTAGCCCCTCTTCACGCGAGCTAGTATAGTGCAGCCCAAAAAATCGGTGCTTCCACTCATCAACCTTATTAGGCTTTGAGGCAAAGAGCCTCCTGTTGGGCGTCCCCAAAGACATGAAGATACTTGTGTCCCCCTTGCTAGACCTAAACTGATAAAAGACCCAGAAAAGTTCCATCGAGTGGGAAAGAATTCCCACGCAATGACACAGAACCTCAAATCCATGGATGTCTAGGATTGAGTTAGGTGTGAGGGTGAAAGGGAGGCAAGAGGAGGCCTCAAAACATATGGTCATAAAACATGACATAGTCCCTCCAGCCAACAGGAATGTTTAGGGCTGGATCCTAATGGAAGATGTGATGGGAAGAAGATGGAAAAACAAAGGAAACTTCAAAAGAGATACTATCAAGGTTGGGTTGGAGAGCTTCCCAGTTCACTTTAGATCTGGGTATGATTCACTGCCAAACAGGAACCAAGGAAGTGATGATGAATTCTTCTCAACTCACTGAACTCGGCTTGGAAGTAGGAGCAGGGTGAGTGCGAGCCATTTGAATAAGCAAGAACTTGAAGTTTTGGAAACCTTGCAAAGAAGAAGAAGAAAATGTTTGCAGTAATTTAGGAAAATGGTAGAAAATGATAGGTCCAACAGGGGTATATAAAGACCTTCTAGAAGACCTTTCATCTTCTCGACCGTTATGAGAGGAAGCATGACACATGGTAAAATACTTAAGATAAAATGAGGCACGTGGCACAATCAAAATGCTCTTAGCGTGAAAGACTTCAAGGAAACAAAGCGCGAAGCATAGACCTTGAGGGAAAATTCTTGTTCAAGCAGAGGATTTAGATCAGAAAATCCTTCGACCTTTTATTAACAAAAGAGGCCACTGATACGGGTCTATCCAGAATGGGCCTAAAAGGTTATGGGCTCTAAAGGCACCTAAGCAAGAAGGAAAAATCCCAAGCCTATGACACCTTCGTTGCCTACCTTCGATATAGAAGGCTTCGGCCACTTGCCGAAGAGATGAACAAGACGTTGAAGGTCCACCTCGAAGTATATCTTCGACCCTTTTATCTCGAACATGTGTCAAGGACCTATTAATGACATGTGTCCCCTTTTCTTGATAAGCATCAAGATGAGTTTTGCGCGGAGGCTGCCATGTGGACCACTTATAATGTGTTACGTGGTCCAAAGAATTACTTTATATAGCATATGATGTCACACTTTTGAAGGTACGTTCACTAAACCTAAAAACTACCAAAAATATACTTTCTAGAAGGCTCATAGTGGGCCTAAGGCATATAAATCCATCATTGACTTGAGCATCAGAGGATCACTGCCAGGTAACACGTCTGGCCCTCTTAACTCACTGTTACTCATTGTGCAGGTGTCCAGATTCAATTTGGTTTCGGCCCAGAGATCAGAAGTTGTTAAGTTGAGAGCTTATCAGTACTCATGAGAAAAATTATATGAAAAGTAAAATGGGACTATGAAAATTACAACATATTTCTCTGGTTTCATATTGCGCAAAGTAATATCTAAAAAAATGAAACCATGAATAGTACTAGTAGCCAGCTAATGAAGTCCATGACTAGTTGAGTAACCGAGGGTCAATGCCACAAAGCGTTTACCTTCACATCAAAAGACTAGTAATGGGGTTAGCTAAGTCGGGTCCGCTAAAAAAATTTGAAAATCTCATGATACTTGCACTAAATAAAGAAAAAAGCCTTTCCACTTCCCAAAAAAGACCAATCAAATGACTCAAGGAATGCTTAGGTTAAATTCCTTGATGGAGCTTATTTTTGAGACTAAACACTCAACATGTCGATTGAATTACCTTAGAACTAAGTTGTGAGGATGTGCCTTCATGGATTCCGAACTCGATAACCATGTCCCTAGTTTAGTCATAAAACCAAAGCATTGTGAAAACTAAGTATCTATGTGAGTGAATTTTTATTCTTTTTGTTGTCTCGATTTTCTAAGGTCTTTAATATATTAAAAGTGGGAATTATATTGATTGTGCTTAGTTTTGCTTAAGGACAAGCAAAGGTTCAAGTGTGGGGGAGTTTGATAAATAGCAAATTATACATTATTTTACCATATATTCTTGATGATTTTACTTGTTAAATTGAGTTTAATATGTTTGTTCTAGTGTTTTTAGCTATTCTTAAGCAATTAATTGAATTCTAAAGCCAGGAGTAATTAGTTCGAGGTTTAGGCTTGAAAGATAAAGAAAATGTGCAAACACGGAGCGAAGAATGAAGGCTTAGGGCTATCTCATGGCCTGTGAGATAGCCCATGAAAAGTGATGAAGAATTGGAAGACAGAAGGCTGACACAGCTAGGGGCATGGGCCGTGACAGAGAGAGACTTCACCGTGGGAGCAGCAGAGAAAGAAGTGAGAAATAATAACTTCTCACAATCTCCGTCATGGGCTGTGACAGGGACCGTGGGAGCTTATTATCCCTCCCAGACCAAGGACAGAAGGCTATCAAGGCCGGTGGCACGGGCTATGACAACGAAGACCTGGATCGTGGGGGAGAAGCAGACAAGGTGGGAAAGAAGCATAAGCTTCTCACGATCATCGTCACGGGCCGTGACAGGGACCGTGAGAGTAGTCTGCCTCTTGATCCTAAAGAGAATCTTGACAGGATGATATCACGAGCACCAGCACAGGCCGTGAGAGACGCCTGTGATAGCACTCTAAGACCCATATAAAAGCATATAATTGTAAAAATTAAAGGGGAACTGGACTCTTACGACAAAAACACGATCTAACTTCATTCAAAGTCGATTTAGGGCTTCATAAACTTAAGGAAAATAGATCAATGAATGCTTTTAAGGCTGGATTACAGATCATCATCTCAAAATAGAGCTGGAACTATAAGGATTTAGCTGGAATTTCATTGGGTTTTCAGGAACTTCATGGAGTTCTACAATTTCTTAGCTTTTTCTTATTCTTTTGATTTGATCATGCACTAAATACATTTATCTACCTAGATTAGATGAGTATTACTTGACTGTATGGATTGATCAACATTTATTCAATGAATGTTTAGGTTTTTCATTAATTTTAGCTTTTGATACTTAATTTTTCTATAAATTAATTGTAATTGCATGCTTATTCTTGATTTTTGTTATTTAAACTTTACTAGAGATAGAGAGTTTAGACCTAGAATAGTCAAAAGCATAATAGGTTTGTTGTTTTTGCTAGATATAGATTCACAAACTCCTAGGGTTTTACATATTTTTCATGTATCCTTAAGGCTGTTTCTAATTGAATACGATTGAGAAGAGATTCTCTTCTTATTACTTAGAAATTAGGGGTTTAATTACTTGAGAAAGAGTTAAATCTAATTTTGTGAAAAATCCCACTTAATGATCAATTGACATATTGATTGATTTATTGATTGAACGTATGATTTGAGTAATACGAGTCTAAGTCTAGTTAGATGCCTTAATCCATATTAATTTCCATATTTGATCTTTGATTTCATTAGATTTTGTTAATTGCAAGTTCAGTTCTTTTTAAGTTTTCACAGTCTAAAATTAGTTCACTGAATCCAAAAATCATTGTGAGCTAGACAATAGATTAGAAGACTGAGTTGGTGCTTGATCGGATAAACTAAGGAGCCACTTGGGAGAGCGATACAGTGACTTACCGACTTTACTACTTGATACGATCCCGTGCACTTGCGGGTGTTACGGCTGAACGCGATCAAGATCCCTAAAGTTTGGTTAAATTAACTATTTTATTATTTTATCCCTTGTTTGTTATTTATTTTTTTTAATAACTTGGCCTCTTTTTCAATAACGTACAAGGAGAGAGTAGTCCAACATATAGTAATAGTTGAAAATTGAAGTTTGTAAGATATCAAACAAATGTCAAACATACTTTTTGATAGAATTTTCTTGGACTATGTTCAATGTCTTACCAACCTCTGTTTTCAATGAATATAATATGGTAGGAATACTATCTTCTTATAAATTATTAAAAAAGCTACCAAGTTATGAAAAAAAAAAAGTATAAAATAGGGAAAGGAAGGATAAATAGTCAATTTGACCAAATCTTAAGGACCTCTCATGTCATTTTGTAGAAATTAAAGTCTTCTTAACATTAATTTAGACTAAAGTCTTGCCACCGACAGATCAAAGAATAGAGGTGGTTTCTTCTTTATGCTTGATCGTTAACATTGATTTCATGAAGATGATTTTTGGATCTTTCATCGGTGCCCTGCATGAATCAAATCCAACAAAGTTTTAAGAACACCTCCATTATCCTTCATTTTCTACTTTCCTAAAACTCAAATGAATTAAATTAAAAATCAAAGTTCATATGGATCAACTCCAACACCAAAGCTTTAAAGAACACAAAACATCAAAATCCCTAAATGTGATTGACAAATCTCTAAAATCGTTATTTGAGGGAAAAAATCTCAAAATCATTTACAATAATTTGAAACCAACTAAAACTCTTGTGAAATGATTCAACTTTTTGAGAAATTTAAAAAAAAATCGAAACTCTTTTGAAGCAAATCGGTTATCTTAAAAATCTCTTAAATAAATTGATTTCTAAACTAGTAATTTAATTTTACATAAAGCTAAGAAAATGAGATTGCAATCAAAACCAACCCACAAAAGTCCAAAATCACACAAAACCAAATCATATCAATCATACTTTCTGCTTAGTGACTTTGATTGTGACAGTTATGATAATTGATTTAACTTTGAGAATGGTGGTGATGATAAAATCAAAACAGATCATCATTGAACCGGACCTCATGACCAACACTATATTCTTCAACTTTAAGACCTTGTTGGAACTCCTATCTCAGTCGTTGCCACCATTGCTCTCAGTCCAACTTGCATACCATAGCCGTCAAACCACCATTAAATTTGGCAACATGACACTTAGAAATAACCAACCCTAAACTACATCTTATTATATGGACCAAAAGGCATCTACAAGTGTTATTTTATCAGTTTCATTTTTCTCCTTAGAAAAAAATGTGTCGTTCAATCAAAACCAAAACTTCTTGACTAAATCAATAGAAAGATCTCTTTGTTCATGATAAGTTACGAAGGTCTCAGAGGATGCCAGTAAAGAATTCCAAGTATGTTGACTAATGGCCTGTTATGCAAAGGACTGTTGTCACGTGGATGAGGGCTTCAATATCGCTTGCTGGACGTGGATGAGGGCTTCAATATCG
>CAOJBK010442549.1:0-12038 GCA_948294925.1 Codiaeum variegatum | reverse complement strand
GGCAAAATTTCACTGGATAATCTTTTATTAGAAGAAGAATGTTCAATTCCACAACTACCATAAGAACCAACTCTTGTTGGCTGCCTTGAGCTAGAGTGGCCAGGAACAGTGGCATTTTCCGAGGAGCTGTGTCGCCAACTACCGAAAAATGCAGCACTCCATGATCTCCTAGATGAAGTTGTTCTTAATCTCCCTGAACTACAACTTTCTTCTCTCACTACTTTCAAAGGATTCTCCAACGCCTTCAGTATATACTTCATTTGAGGACGTTTTGAAGGCTTGGGATTAAGGCAAGACCTTGCAACAATGGCCATGGACCATACCTCTTCTAGCAAATCTTCATCTATGATCAACGACGAGTCAATAATCTTCATTACCAATTCCTTATCATATATACTAATGTATCCGAGTGCATGTTCTAAATACTCCCTTGTAGTGGCATCATCTGATTTACTGATGCCTAACTTGCCTGTTATGAGCTCCAGTAAGACTTTCCCGAAACAGTATACATCGTAAGCGCAAGACATGGACGATGAACCTGTACATTACCACAAAAATATATATATATCAACATTTTATATAATCAAGGTGACAGCAAGACGAATACACGCACACGTACTTGAAGGGCCAGCTTCGGAAGATCTGCACATCATAAACTGGAATTGTCATTATATAGAGGATAAAGCATAACAAATACAGAGAAAAAAAAAAGCAGTAATAACCAAAAATCACATATCAATTTTCTTACAGAATGGTCAAACAAGTGAACAAGCTAGCTAAATGTGATTTTACAAAAGTTGAAGCGAAAATTACAAGTCATAAACTACTAGTGTTCTAGTGAACCAAACTACAGTATGCTGAAAAAACAAACTTACACTGGATGCAATGCACCAAAGGAGGGATATTTTGAGTAACACGGGTATGAGTGTCTTTTCACTTAGCAAAAAATAGGCAAATTAGTCACAAAATTTAAAATTCTAATTTTTCATTGGTTTTGTGCATACTCATGCACCCAATCTAGGCAAGTTTTTTCTGAAAAAAATGAGTAATGACGTCCAATACTTACTGGGGTTTCCTCAAGAATCTTGTGAGCACATTGTGTGAATCTCCTCCTTGGATCCGAATTTCGCTCAGACTTCCGAGTCTCACCTCAAATTTATCATCAAGAAGGATACTGCTAGCTTGAATGTCCCTTTAAACATCAAAATATAAATTCAACTTACGAATTTCACAAAATTAGCAAAGCTATCACAGATTATGAAGCTTATAAGTACCTATGAACAAGAGGAGGGTTACACTCATGATGCATATATGCAAGGCCTTCAGCTGCTCCTATAGCAATTTTTAATCTTGTAATCCAATCAAGGGACTGTACATTATCCTCCTCAAACTCGATTACCCTATGCAATGAACTAGCCAAGTCTGCATATGGCATATATTTATATACCAAAAGCTTCTCATTTTCATTTTCGGAACAATACCCCAAGAGAGGAACCAATCTTGTATGTGAATACTTGCTCAATAATTCTAATTCCATCATATACGATTCCATTTTCGAGGAATGAACATTCACCCTTTTGACAACTACGATGCTTCCTCCATCTAGAAAACCCCGATAGAGATCTCCAGAATGTCCGTGCTTGATGAGATTAGCCTCACTAAACCCCCTAGTTGAACGAAGCAATTGCTCATACGTAAACGAATCTCTGAGACTAGATATAAAGGTGGGATCTTTAGGATGTGATAGGTTATCTCCTTCAGGAACCGGCACAACATTAGCCGTCTCTCTTTGGTTCACAATGGTCTTATCAAACTTCCTTAGTACAACTACGATTACTAGTACCAAAATCACAATGAAACCCACACCACCGAAAAATCCAACCAAAATGTATATCCATCGCTTGCTTCTTTGCTTTGGAGCTGGGGCACCGACTCCATAGTTATCGAAACTTAATCCTCTCTCAGTATAAAACAATTCACAAGCGCTTAAACTTCTTTGGTTTGATAAAGACCGAAGGCAGTTCCTGTTGAGGCTGATATTGCTTTTGATGTCATCAGGAACATTTTGAATGTAATTACCAGACAGATCAATCGAAACAAAATTCCCAAATGAAGATCTCAAAGTTCCATACAATAGATTATTTGAGAGATTGAAGAACACATCAGTGCCATTACCATTTAAACTCAAATTCGTCACATTACCGGTAAATTGGTTTCTAGAAACATCTAGAACCTGCAAAGTTGGCAATGAAAACAATTCATTTGGTAATTCACCTTCAAGTTCATTACCCCCAATTTCGAAACTCTTCAAATTTGTCAAACCTTTTAACTCCACAGGCAGTGAACCAGACAATGAATTTGAAGTAAGATTAAGCTCAATTAACTGAGAAAGATTACCCAATTCAATAGGAATTGAAGAACTAAAATCATTATCAGATAAGTTCAAGTATTGCAGAGTAGAAATCTTACCCAAACCGGGTCGAATCGACCCAGATAAGATATTTGAAGAAAGATCAAGCCTTGAGAGCTTTTCAAGCAATACAAAACTATCAGGAATTTGCCCAGTAAGCTCATTCCTTGAAAGGTCAAGAACTGATAATCTCTTTAAATTCCCCAATGCAGTAGGAATAGAACCAACAAGATGATTATTAGAAAGATATAAAGCTTCAAGCTTTGTTAAATTACCAAGAGAAACTGGAATCGAGCCAGTCATTGAACTAGACCGGAGATCAAGTACTTGTAAGGAACCAAGCCGGTAACCAAACAACGATGGAATTGAACCGGGAAGTGAAAACCCAGAAGCATTAAAAGTCTCCAGAAATGTTAAATTAACAAGAGACTCAACGTTGAAACTTGGATTTGAACGCCCAATGCTGGTACGTTTAAACCCGGATATATTGATTCCGGTGACCCGACCGTTTTTACATTGAACTCCTCTCCATTGATCACACGGGTCGGATTTAATTGGCCAATCTTTTGTTCGAAGCCCTAAAGATGACCGGAGATTGAACAATGATAACCGTTCGATTTTGGAGTTCAAGAAGCTTTGCTGAGCCAGAGTGTATCGAATCAATATAAGAAATAGGAACAGAACTCGTTCAGCTTCTGCCATGGCCGTTGGTTTACTATGGTCTATGGTGGTGGTGGCGGTGGAGCATTGGCGTTTCAGTTCACCGGAGAGCTATACTGTTCTGTATCTCCGACCAACTGAAAAAAAAAATTAAAATTTAAAAAAAAAACTTATTAAAATTTCTTGTTGAATGTGTAATATTCTTACCACCAATCACGAGCTTGATTCTACTTTCTATTTTGTCGACGTCGTTTTAGTACTGGTGTTTTCTGTTGAACACAGACAGAGAACTAGAAAAAAATAATTAAAAAAAAAAAAAATATGTGTCAAGGGGCTTACAAAGAAGAGGCAGAAGAAATTAATGAAGAAATAAAAAAGGGAAATGGCCCCCAACCGTTGAGGTTCTGTTACTAAATGGTGTACGGTGTCGTTTTCACTGTCATCGGCGCCCCATTGATGAACACTTGTTCTGCTTTTTTCTTTGGTGGGTGTAGTTTTCTGTTTATGAGTTCAGGCGGTAGGTGAAAATAGCTTTATAGTTTCACTGTTCAATTTGTGGGAGTGCTTGTGGCTGCACATTTGAATCATTAAATTTTGTTTAGATAAAGGTTGAATTTGACGCTTCTTAAATGTTAAATTAATAACAAATTAATTTTTAATTTAATTTATTTTTTAATTTATAATTTTAAATTAAATAACTTTCAAATTTAATAAAAAAATTAAATTATAATTAAAAATTCATCTAATTTGATATAATTAAAATGATTTAATTTAAAATTATAAATTAAAAAAATAAATTAGAATAAAAATTAATATTACATTTAATTAGACATTTGAAAAAGTTTAGGATAAATTGAAGTTTTATCTATTTTTTTTCAACTAATAAATATATATTCATTTTCTTTCTCTCTCTTTTATTTACTATCATAACTTCCATGGTTAGTTTATGGGAAAAAAATAATGGTTTAAACATATAAATGTCAAGAATCGAAATATTGTATTCTTAAAAAAAAAAAGATTCGAAATATTGGTATCTGATTAACAATCTTAAGTAAAATGTAGGGATGGTAATGGGAATCCAACCTAACTCGAACGGAGCAGGTTAGTAAATTCGGTTGACCGAATTACTAGGTGGATTACGGATTAATCCTATATAAAAAAAATATTGGAGCGGGATGAGATCGACATTTGCCTGTCCTGTCCCGATCTGCTCCAGTTTCATATATATATATATATATATATATATATAAAAGTTAATTATTATTTTTATTATTTAATTAAAATTTATATTTATATTAATATGAATGATTAATATTAAAAAAATTATATTTATATATTATAAATTTAATATATTTTATAATTATTTTATTATATAAAAATATTTGGATTGAGCGGGGCGAGCTACGGGACAAAAAAAATCTAATAGGTTACAGGACGAAAAAGCCGAGACAGGGACATATTAGAAATAATCCGATCCCAACCCACCTTATTACCATCCCTACTAAAATAGAGTTTTTTTTTTTTTTGTGAACAAGTTTAATTTTCAAAACATAAGTTTCTAGCAAATTGAAACTTTGGTTTTTATATATTTTTAAAAAAGGGATATCTTTGATAAATGGAAATGAATTATTAATTGTCAATGTATTATGGTTTTCTTGATAATGTAGGGTTCGTAGCTGACTTTTGTAGCCTAAAATATAAATATGAAAAGTACACATTTTTTTTGCACTTGTTGAAGACTCGTAGCCAGATACCAGACCTTATCCCTCCTAACCTTATTTATGATCACATGCTCAAAAAGTCTTCTCTTAACCAAATATTATAGATCCATCATTATTATAGACTGACCCTCACCTCATCAAAAATTATTTCTACGATATAAAAGATTTATTGATGACTCTGAAATCAGTAGAGCTCCAAAGACAAGACTTTAATGTTAACCTATCAATATCAAATGTGCATAAGATGATGTCTCAAGACAGCCACTCTAATATCAAAGTCAATAATATCTTTAAAAAAGTATAAATTACAATAAATATATAAGATAAGAGTATGAAATCATTAATCTTTTCTCAAATAGTATGGGTTTGCTTATATAACCATTTTGTAACGGTTATATTCCTACTAAATAGGATAGTTATGAGTGAACTCATGTTTCTTGGGGTACGAACAAGTTACTAGGAGATATTTCAGGGCATGCTTATCCACTGTCTACGTACAAGGGGTGAGGTGGAGGTCACGCTCTCCAGTAATCACGGGGAGGCCCGTCCTAGGCCTTAGGTTCGAACCTAGCGTAATGCCCACTTGGCCATTACCATGGCTTGGGGTTGTCCAGGTTGAGGCTGAGGTTATCACATGTTCCCCCAACAAGGCCCTAGTTAAAGACTGAGGGTAAAACCATTTGCTTACACCTATGGTTGAGGTCAGCCACTCCCCACTTAGATTTTCGAATTCGGGGCGGGAAATTTCCCACCTATCCTCAGGCAACAAATGATGTGTTTCCAGAATTTTAGAGTGTTCGATGTCGCTTCACATTCTTACCCCTACTGTTGGCTTACACGTGGCATGTCACAGTCGTTGTTCAATCAATGTTGTCTACAAGACTTATGTACCCCCTGTCTATAAAAAGGGCTAGGGTTTCCTTATAAACACTTTTCTAGCATTCTTCATTTTCTTCTTTCCTTTCTTATTTTTAGTCTTCTCCGGCAGTATCTCCATTTCCAGCCACCGCTAATCTTTCACTTCTCCTCTACCAATCATCCAGGTAATTTCACTTCCCTGTGAATATGTTTCTTTATTCCTACTTCCCTTTTTTCTTGTATATTTCCCGCTTGAATCATGAGTGACCATAGCGACAATTAAAACCTAGAGGGATTTGTTTCCCACTTCTTTGGACACCAATTATCCCTCGAGCCTAGCCCTTCAATATCACTAGAATAAATTCGAAGTGATGCCTCCCCAGTAAATGAAAGACCCCATCCCGGCCCACCCCTCCACCCCTTGGTTAGTGATGAGGTTCCCCCTTATCTAAGAGGAGGAGGCTAGGACCTAGTGAGATGATACCTTCAGACCGTGAGGTACGGGTCACCATCCTTCCCTGCCCAGAGGTCACTATGGAGGAAGAGCCTGAGGTCGATCACCATCAAATTGGTTCAAACTGGGAAGGTGTGGCTGGAGAGTCAGAGGGAGAGGTCTACCCCAATCCTGAAGCACCTATGTTCAATAAGGGAAAGGCCATTGGTAGTGCATCCGCCCCAAAGGGAATAAAGTCCCGAAATAAGACACCTGGGGTAGGGTCACTTCGAACCATATTGTATACCTAAAAATTTTTATGATCATGCTTCCTAGCAATACTCAAGGAGCAGATCAAGTAACTCCAGAGGGGGTGGGGGTTCTAGCATGTTACCTTGACACCCTACAATCAGGGGTATGGTTTCCTCTGTCCGATCTTGACATCGCCTGTTTCCAGGCTTATAATGTCCCCATTGCTCAGATCCATCCCAACTCGTGGAAGATTCTTCGAGGTCTCCAAATGATGGCTTGTTGGCTCGGGTTCCAGTTAATCATACATGTAGTTCAACACCTGTATAAGGTCATCTTAAGGAAGGGGCTTGATAGGTGCCACCTCCAAGCAGAGGCTAACCATAAATGTTTTGACCTCCCCTCTTCTTTGAACCTTAATTGGAAGAGGAAAGTTTTCATTATACTACATGAAAGCCTCACCCCTCTTCCAAAAATGTAGAATGTTAATGTAGCGAGCTTGTGCTCAAAACACCTCCTAAAACTGAGTAGCATTGAAGCCGACCAAGTAAGGGAAATATTAACGTGAGTAGAGAATAATGGTCAGTTTGAGAGCAAAGCTCTAGTTGTAGGGCGGCACACAGGATAGATTGTAGACATGCAAAGGTGTTGGATCAACCCTACTGAGGGTAACTAGCTTTCCTTTGATACTTTGACCTCTTTCTGATTATAATAACTAACCCATTATTGTCCATTTTTGTAGATATATCGATCATCCTAAGGAAAATGAGTGAAATGAGGGCTCAGGAAGCCCAAAGGACTCAAGTTAAGGACTCTACTCTGCCAGCCCCAGAGGAGCAGCATCAACAGACTGAGGTCCAACAGACCTCAACTTCTAATGATGCTATCGTGGATCCTGTTGCCCTACCGACCGGGGTACCTATCTCTTCCGAAAAGGAGGTGGACGTCCTTTTCCAACCACTCCTCCCAATGTGCGTGCCAAGAGAGCCAGTGAAGAGGTTGTTCCCTCTGTCGATGAGGCTGGTGGCATGTCCTCCCCTCCTTCCAGTCGTGGTTCCTTTGCTAGCATTATAGTGTGGAACTTCAGGTTGGATGCCTCTCTTAAAGATCCTCAAATAATGAGGAAGGTGGTGGGATATTTAGTTCCCCCAGCTGACAGTCATCGCTATAATGCCATGACGGATGAAGAATGAGGCATCAAGGGTTGTACCATGGCTCTAGCTATTAGTATCCCTCTCCCCTTTATAATTTTCTAATATATTATTTTGAGATTATCTAAGTTCTTTGGATCATACTGCAGTTGGCCAGCTTGTTTATGACCCAGTCCACTGCCAATGCTCATGCCTCTACTAGTTTGAAGGCTAAAAGGGAGGCCCTTAAAAAAGAGTGAGCTTCATTCTAGAAGACTCTTGATGCTAAAGCGAAGGAGCTGGACTCAGCGAAAAAGTCAATTTGCAAGGCGAAGGAACAGCGTGATGAGGATAAAAAGAAAAAGCATGGTCTAAAGAAGGTTCTACAAAAGGTGAAGCAAGAGTTTGAAGCCACAAATAATGATCTTGTTGCTCATACTATAGAGGTCAATAAGTTGGAAGCTAGCAACACCTTTTGGCTTGACGCTTTTGAAAAGCAATTGGCAAGCGAGGCCGTTAAGCAATTTAGTGACTTTGCCTCCTTTCTTGCTAACATCGAACCTTTTGAGGAAATTTTTATTGAGGCCCTAGAAGTTACGGAGGTTGGTATAAAGGGGCTTCAAGAGAGTGGGTAGGAAGGCGATCTCGATGTCCCACATGCCTGAGCCCTTATAGTTGTATAAAAAAATTTCTTAGGGATTATGTTTGGAGCTATCTCCCCACTCATTCTTATGTAATTACCCTGAAATTAATGAAATTTTTGTTTCTTGCATATTTTATCTCTTTTTTTTTATTATTTTATTTTTTTATATGCATGGGATATGTGGGTGATCCACAAATTGATCTTTAGGCGGGAGATCTTCAGATCACTCATGCTATTAAACAAAGGAGATCTTTATGATAGTTATCCAAAGGGCTTTGAGGATGGTCTTTAGAATGTTCTTTGCGATTATACTAAGCGGTCTTTGACCTTTTCCCATATGTGATTTATATCACTTATTTTGTGAGGGATGATCTATGAATCATTCTCCCCTAGATTTTCAGGGATGATCTGTAGATTATTCTCCTAGTGATTTTAAGAGACAATCTTGGGATCGTTGTATTAGATACGTGAACTGAGCTATTTGAATTGCATTTCATGGTATATTAAAATAATAAGCAGTTTCCTAGGTTGGCCACTCAAGAAAAATTTAGTTTTATTCATGATTCCAGAATCAGTAGGAGTATCCAAATATCCCATCTAGGTTGGCACCTCTTTAGCGCCCTCATCATTTGTTTGGACTTACAAAGATTACAAAGACAATTAGTTACAATAACACATGACATGAACATGAGGAAATAACCTAAGTGTAATACTTTTTCAGGTTGTCTGCATTCTGGGTATGAGGTAGGATCTTCCCCTTATGATCTTCTAGTCAATATGCTCCTAGCTTCAACACCTTGCTTATTCTGTAGGGCCCTTCCCAGTTAGGTTGTAGCTTCCCTACTCCGGCATTGCCTCGGGTTAGCTTTGCCTTTCTTAGCACTAGATCGCCCTCTTAGAATGCTTTGTGGTTGACTTTTTTTTTTATAAATTGTAGTAGCATACCATCTTTTGCTTGTGTATCGTTGTTCGCGCATAAGCCAATTCCCTTAGCTCTTCCACCAGGTCTAAATCTGCCATTCTCTCCATACCCTGGTCAATTCTATCGTTAAACTCTACTCTGAATGAGGGATAACCAATTTCTACTAGCACCACGGCCTTGCTACCGAACATAAGTGAAAAAGGTGTCTAATAAGTGAAAGTGTGGGTTGTTGTCCTGTAGCTCTATAGGATGCTATTAAGCTCATCCACCCAACTCCCATTATTGTCGATGAGACTCTTCTTCATCCCCTGTAATAAGGTTCTATTGGTAACCTTAGTCTATCCATTGGTCTATGGATGAGCCACTGAAGAGAAGAGCAAGTCGATTCCGAGAACCTTACAAAATGCCTTAAATTGTTGACATTTTAACTATCTTCCATTATCAGTAATGAGGATCTTCAGAATTCCATACATGGTAATGATAAATTTATCTACGAAGTCGACATGTTGATAGTAGCACTCCCTCTGCCAACCAAAGAACTAGGGGTTCCATCTAACTTCCCTTCCATTCCAGTGCACAAACTAGCTCTCCGTATGTTGTAGGCACTTTTTACAAAGCCAGTGGGATGTTCTTCAATTCTTCCATCCTTCCCTGGCTAGTTGCCTTGCCCAAATTATCTACTTCAATCCTTTCGGATCTCAAGACTTGCATAATCTTCCATCCCTCTTGCATCATTTATTTTGCACTATCAATATGAGGGAATAGCTCTTCATTCTTGAGTTTAAAGTTTTCCTGGATCTGGTTGACCGTCAGCTAAGAGTCACTATATACTATCAAGTTTTCCACTCCTAATTCCTTGGCTAGTTTCAAATCATTTAAAAGAGCCTCATATTCTGCCTTGTTATTGGAGCTATTGAACTCCAACCTAACTGCATATTTTATGATCACGTCATGAGGGCCTTTAATCACTATACCGACCCCTGCACCATCATCACACTCCTCTCCATTCACCCACATCTGCCATCTCTCTAACTGGATTAGTTATGCCTCATTCGTAGGGGTTAGCTTAGCTATAAAATTTGTCAATATACGTGCTTTCATGACCTTTCTAGGCTCATAGTGAATACCCAAAGCTTCTATCTTAATATCCCACTCTAACACCTAACTTGAAGTTTCCGGCTTTTGCAAGATCTTCTATAAAGGTAGGTCGATTCGTACAAACACTATGTAAGCCTCAAAGTAATGCCTTGGCTTCTTAGTTGATAGGTATAGTGCCAGAACATGCTTTTACGACCTTTGGTATCTTGTCTCGGCATCCTGGAGGATCCTACTAACATATTAGATGAGCTATTATTCCCCTGCTTCTTCCCTGACTAGTACAACTGCCACCATCTCCTTTGTAGTGGAAAGGTATAAATAGAGGTCCTCTCCTGGCACTGGTATGCTCAATAGGAGGGGTGGTGGGTGGGAAGGGAGTTAAGAATTTCTTCAATTCCTCAAATGACTTCTAACACTCATCTGTCCATTTTAATTATTTTAGGCCCGTCAAGGTTTTGAAAAAGGGCTGACATCGTCACGCGAAGCATGAGATGAACCTTCCTAAGGTCATTATTCTCCCATTCAACCTCTGGACCTTTGTAATATTCTTTGGTGGTTTTATCTCCAAAATGGCCTTGATCTGCTTCACATTTGCTTCAATCCCTCAATGTGATACCATGTATCCTAAGAACTTCCCCGCTGGAACCCCGAATACACACTTCTCGAGATTAAGTTTCAAGTTATATCTTTGAAAGATGTCGAGCACTAGCTGTAGGTCCTTGGAATGATCCCTAACCTTTTTGCTATTAATGATCATAACATCCACACAATCCTCGACCATTCTTCGTATATGCTCCTTGAACATGGCATTGACCATTATGTGGTATGTGGATCCTGCATTTTTTAGAACAAATGACATCATCCAGTAATAATAAGTATCTTGGTCTGTTACAAAGGTGGTCTTTTCTTCATCCCTTGGGTTCATGTGAATATAGTGGTAACCTAACCTCGCATCTAGGAATGTATAGAGTTCATGCCCAGCAGTAGAGTCAGCTAGCTGATCAATACTCAGCATTGGATATGGATCTTTAGGACAAGCTTTATTAAGGTCTGTGAAGTCAACACACATACATAATGACCCATTAGGCTTCTTCACCATGACCACATTGGAAAGCCATTATGGGTAGTGCACTTCCCTGATAACCCCAGTTACCAGCAATTTCTACACTTCTTCTGCTATGGCCACTTGCTTCTTAATAGATTGTTTTCTCTTTCTTTGAGCTATTGGCACAACCGAGCTATCTATATTCAATCGTGGATAATAACTTTCAAGTCTACTCCTATTATGTCATTTGTGTTCCAAATGAAGGCCTTGAGATTATTTTCTAATGTACCAATTATCCCTTGTCTAACTTGCAAGTCCATTCCATTTCCAACTTGCACATCTCCTCTATCCATTCTTACCCGCATTACCTCTCCCTTGGGTTCCAAATAGCTATGCCCTGATGGTAGCTCCTGAAAATCCAACTGTACCGCCCGGTAAACTCCTTTTAGGGAATTGAAGTAAGTCTACTTAGTTGTTTCTTGACAGCCTCTTCATATCACTTTGCCCCTCATACTATAATTTTCAATGTGAGGTGATATGTGATGGCTATTCCTCTTGTGGTGTAAAAGTAAGGTCGACCCAGTAAGATGTTGCAAGGAAAGGTTATATATGCCACCATGAATTCTACAGTAACCATCCTCGTCAGCTTCCCATCTCCCAGTTCGACCTTCATATTCATCGACCTCTTTATTTAGACTTGATCTTTACCTATTTCCACTAGTGGTGTCTGTTAGCAGTGTATGCCCTAGAGCTTACACTCAGCGTGTGAATGTAAACAAAAACCTAACTGGCTTTAGTATATATGTTCTTTAAGTGGATACATTCCTAGTATCGAATGTATATATGTCCCTTAAGTATTCTGTAGGGAA
>CAOJBK010441978.1:0-15249 GCA_948294925.1 Codiaeum variegatum | reverse complement strand
ATGGAATGCTAGGCATCAACCACAACTTATGGGACTAAGTGTGGAATTAGGTTAACACACTTGGTGGGGAGAAAAGAGTTTTCTTTATCCCATTGCTAATTAGAACATGAACCTAGTAAGTCACATACCAAATGGTGATTCCCATTAGCTTGCACAAATCATATTAATGATTAATTAAAGAGTTTAATTAATTATTAATGGTGATTAAATTAAACATGTAATTAAATTTACAAAGATACTAGCATGTCTTAATGTTTAATTCTCTTTAGGGATAATTTCAATTATGTCTTCGTTTGTATGAGATACAAATGGGTATGACTAATTGAAATGATTTTGGACAAACAATAAAATAATTAAGCTTAACATGAGACGTTAGCTTAATCCACATGAGATGTGATTAATTAAGGTTTAAAGATGATTCTTACTAATTATATGCTTAATCTAGTTGACTAATTGACTATTCAAATAGTCAAATATAAACTAGAACAAGTAACTATAATTTTCTAACATGTTTTCTTAATTTAAGGAAACGTGGTTGGAGAAGTTATGGGTATAAATAGGGATGTATCATCTTTTTTGTCTAACACTCACTCTCACACTCAAGAAAATGGAAGAGATGGAGATACTATTCATCATCTTATCCAAAGAGTTAGAGAGAGAAAGCTTCAAATTCACACTAAATTGTGAGAGAAAGTTTATTTTGAAGAAGAGTTCTTCAAACACAAACTCTTCTTCAATTTCCCTTTAAGAAAGGAGTGTGGAAAAGCTTTCAAGTCCAAAGCCATCCTCAAGTCTCAAGTTCTCTAGTAAAGGAGAAAGAATCAAACATTTGGGTAACCAACGAGAGAAGATTCAAGCTTCTTGAAGAGTTCTAGAGAACAAGCTTTTGGGAAAATCTAGGTATGTCTCAAGCTAGAGGCTTCACATTTGGGGAGCTTAACGAAGGAGATCAAGAGGTATTTTTGCTTCTAACCTTTCTTTGTTCAACTTGTGTTTTACACACAATTGATGAGATTATCCATGGTTGAAGTAATAAGTCCTTTCATTGGCTTAGACATTTATCAAAGAGTTTGATAGATGACTAAACCTTCTATGTTAAAAGAGTTTTGACATAGAGTTGATTTTCAAAGTGTTTGAAAATTTTAAATGATTTTGTTAGAAGAGTTTTGACAAAATGATTTTACTCAAACCCTAGGTTAGTGCAAAGTTTCAAAAAGTTTGAAATATTGCCTAACCTAATTTTGTTAAAAGAGTTTTAGCAAAATGTAGTTTTCAAAAAAGTTTTAAAAATCGGAATCTAAATCTTCACGTTACCTAAGGGGATTCGTTTCTCCACTTTTTCTGCCTCCGCTGCACGACTCGTATTTCATCCTTCAATACTATCAGATCGTGTGCACCGGTAACTGAACTGATACAGTCAGATATATTAGTGTCCTATCTAGAGAGGACTATTACTCTAGGCGTGTACTTGAAGAGGTATACGTATTCGAGGTGACTTGATTTCCTCATCTGTTTTACGACACTTTTGTACCGTTCTATTATGACACTATATGGATGGTGTTTGCATCCCACCTATAGTGACGTTCTGTTATATGTTTGAGTTTTGTTCATACAAAATATTTGATTCTGTTTCTACCTACATTGCTTATTTACAACCATATATTTGTTATCACAGGATATTGGTATCCTTCTATTTGTATGTTTTATTTGGTGCCATTTCTTCCGGCACAACCCTATGGTTATTTGATGATATTGACTTTTACATATTTGGAAAGCCATTGATATCGAACCAAATTATTTCTTGTTTATGTATACTCACTGAGATAATCGATCTCATTTGTTTTCCTTTTTATAACATTTCAGAGAATCGAGATGAGTGGTATGGGTCTATAAGTACTCTAGAGCTCCGGAATATTATTGAAGTCTGACAGATTATTGTAATTAGAAAAAAAAATTATAACTAGTGATTCTATGATAAAATTTATTAGTGTATAATGTTTTTTTTTTAATATTGGTTATGTTTAGTGTTTTATTATTCAATTTGGGTTCTACTGATTTTCAGTGCCCTTATGGTTACCCATGCCCTAAGACCGTCACGCTCTCAGGAAACGGGGAGGGACAATAACGCCTCGCAAGCTTCTCGACAACGACGCCAAAAACTTATTCGCCCAAAACATATTTTTCAATAGTGACCACAAGTATACAGGATATTGTAGTATAGACTGAGGACCCAAGGTCGTATCTCTCAAGGAACTCACGTAAGATTATCGATTTTTTCTCAAATTGCAATGAAAGTAAAAGGAATTTGGATTTTGGAAAAGTAAACAATCAATTAAACTAAAGCAAGAAAATAAAGATATTTTAATGCAATGATATGAATGAGTCTAGATATCTAACAATGCATAGTCAATCATTTATGAACTTAAGCAATTGGGTTAATTAATTATGTCAAACAATCCAATTTTTTAACACAATCATTCAATAGAGCTTATTCTACTAGCAATCGCATTCATGGGAGTAAATTAAAGAAAATATGCACCAAAAATTTGAATTTAATCCTAAAACTTATATTTCTAATTTCTTTTAGAATCTTAATTGAATGGGTTCCGGATTTGGATTTCCACTCTCGTTCCATCGCCCAAACCCTTAATCAAACTTAATGGTGATCAAGTAATAGTTTATATTCAATTTAATCAAGCAAAAGTTTGGCAAAATTAAAGAACCCAATCACTATTATTCATCTCATGATTACTTCATGCTCAATCTCTAGACAATGAATAATTTAGCTCATAATAAGTTTAGAACTTATCAAATTAACATTAAAATTCAAAAGAAACTTGTTTAATCTCTTAATACAATGTTCACCCAATGAAGAATTAAAGTAAAAGTTAAGAAAATAAACCTTAAGGAGAATTACAGAAATTTTCAATATCCTTAAAGAATTTCAGCCACAATCTTGATTGTAAGCCAAATCTATGATAAACTAATGTAATCTATGGAAACATTTAAAGGAATCTAAAGAGAATGAGTAAAAACCCTCTAAATTAGAGTATTTATCTCTAAATTCTCTGAAAAGTACGGAATTGAATGCCTAAAATTATAGAAAATTTTGAATTTATATTTGCTAGAAATTTGTGTCTGTACGACCCAAATGGATACGCACGGGCTCGTATAGACACCTTCACCCCATGCAGAAACTCCTTTTTACTCTAGTAGGCGGTATGGCCCAAAGGTAAGTGTACGACCTGAATTATATTTGGCACGACCCCATACCAAAATGAAAACCAACTTAGAGAAATGTACAAGGCTAGCTCTTACGCACGTCCCATATCAGTGTAGGTACGACCCTGACCAGAAGGAGCCTTTCAATTCAGAAAGTGGTACGAGCTTACTTTATTCTTATTGGTCTTCATCCAATATGCACCTGTACACAGTGTTTTTTACTTGGAACCTCTAAAATTTCCTCCAATTTTCTCTCGCTAAGGAACCTCGTCTTACATTCTGAAAACACCGTTTTTTGCGTGAATTCCTAAATTTCACTAAACACCACTAAATAAATCAATTAAATGTAATTTTTAGATAAAAATAATTTAAATATATGAAAAAAATATATAAAAATACACCCAAAACAACACATTCATTCTAGGCTTGGGAATATTTTCTTAGGCATCAAATAAGCAAGCTATAGTTGCTTAATCATTAGCAGAAGCAGAATATATTACAACGACAATGACTTCAAGCCAAGCTATATAGTTAAAGAGAATATTTGAATATATGGGAGAGTCACCACATTAAGCTACAAAAATCTATTGCAATAGTAAATTCGCAATAGCGATGGCGAAGAATCCATTATTTTACAGTAAAACTAAATACATTGGCATCAAATATCACTTCATTAGAGAAGTTGAGGTAAATAAAGAGATACAATTGAAGTATTGCATGATTGAACAATAATTAGCTGACATTTTACAAGGCGCTACCAAGAGCAAAGTTCGAGTTATTGCGATACATAATCAGAATAACCAAAATGTGCAACAAGGAGGAGTATTAGATTTTGTTGCACATTTCTAAAAATTTTAGTTAAGCAATAATATATGATTTTTGAATGTCCAGAGTCCTCCCTCTAAAACTTTTATTAGATTTTGCTGCAAATTTCTAGAAAGTATAGTAACTAAAATCTTCTAGTTGTATGATGGGAACAAATAAAAACTAATGGATAAAGATTATCTAGTAGTAGAAATTCTGGATCTGCAATTTAGACCACAAGTTAATGTCAATCAACAAGCAAAACCACTGACTTTAAATCCTATATATATATATATATATATATATATATATATATATATATAGAAAAAATGAAAAAGCCATTATCATCCTTTCCAAAAATTATTTGGCCTTCTACTCTTTTTTTTTTCGAATAGAGATTAAATATTAAAACTCAAGAAATGCAGCTGTCTTGGTTCAATAACTTTGAGAGTTTAATAGGCTTTTCTAAAAGCCATGACTGAGCTAACTCTCCTTTAAGAGAAGCAGAAGCTATGAAATTAGTTACCTTGTTATAGATCCTGTTAGTCCAAGAAAAATAGCAAAAATCAAAAAAAAATTTCAATGAATTTATAATCGAAAAAATAGCCACTAATTCTATTGGAATTTCTTCATTTCGATTGTTGCAACTGTCAATTAAAATTTTGTTGTCACTTTCAAATATCTTTCAAATATGCACCTTCTCCACCCTTTTTACTAAGCTAACTTCATGCCTTTCATCAATGCAATAGCTTCCGCCATTAGAGGAGATACCATTTGAAATAATTCTGCAGAACCTTCAATCATATCACTTCAAAATTTCTACAAATAACTGTTGAAGATGCAAAATTATCAATCCCATTGAAGCTGGCATCTGAGTTTAATTTTATAGTTCCTCTAGGAGGAGGAACCCTTTACTATGTGGTTGACCTATTGAGTATTCTATAGTATTGAGCTTTGATGAATCAACATCATATCTAAAATATTCACACACTTCTTTTCTAGCTTGAGAAATTGCAGCCATTGGATTTGGATTGCATTTGCTGAAGTAAATTCCATTCCTTTGCCTCCAAATGTTCCATCACAATAAAGCAATTTCTGAGGTTGCTTTTCTTTGTTCTTTGACATAAATCTGAATCAAAATTGAGTGAAGCCAATCTGCAAAACATTGTGCCTGCAAATTATCAGGTTTAATAGAAAAACTACTGCCCAAACAAGTGGAACGAGCATGATCACAAGACAACAAAATATGTTCAGTTGATTCCACCACTAAATTACAAAGATTATGTTGTCCCAACAATGGACACCGAGAAGGGGAGGAGGGTGAATTGATATCTTAAAACTTTTTTTTTTAATTTTTTAATTAAAACACCAATTTAAACTTTAAAAGTTTGTCTCAAGTTAATACAAGTGAAATGGCAATGAGACAGAGACAAATTAAGAGTTTATGAAAAAATCAAGCAATAAATAAAAGAGAAGGAGAAGAAATTGCTTAGTTTTATAATGGTTCAAATACTCATTCTCCTATGCCCACTCTCTCAATCAACTAATTGTGGTTCCACTAATATCAACCGAAGCCTCCAAGTTTCTAATTCTCCGAGATTGCGCCCAAATACAAACTGGAGCTTACAACTCCAAGTACAAGTGTTTAAAAGTCAAAAGACTTGATTACAATGCTAGGTTAAAGGTTTACAATGGAGATCACCAGCTTTGGTTTTCTTAAACTCAAATGATTACACTGAAAGTGTTAGAGTTTAAGAAAACTAGAGAGTATGAGCAATAGAAGGCTAAAATCATAAGATAATTGTTTACAAAGTAATAGAATAGTTTCCTCTAGTTGTTTGACTTTGTTTCTGATGTAGCCTTATATACTTTATCCTTCTTGGAGCCAAAATAGAGCTTTCAATGTTCAAAAAGTACAGCTGATATCATCACCAATGGATAAAAATCTATTAGACAACTACCATACGGTTGTATGGTCCTCTGGCATACGATCATATGCAGTTGGTGAGGTTGAAATGAATATAACCATTTGTTCCTTACGATTGTATGCTCCCTTGCTCATACAGGCGTATGAAACTTGACCCAAAATAGCCAACCCTACTGGACTAGCATACGGTCGTATGGAACTTAACCATATGGGCATATGCACTTCTCCATATGATCGTCTGGTTAATTCCCATACGGGTGTATGGAAGCTTTTTCCTGTAAAAACTCAACACTTTGTTTCTAAAAGGTCTGTTAGTTCAATCAATGTGTTAGTTAATATATTATAAGCTCCATGAATATTAATATAATCCAAATGCTTGTCTCATACTCATTCATCCATAAAAATACATTTTTGAATCATTACACATTAATTGAATTAACTAAACTAACAGTTTTAGAATTATCAAAATATGGAGGACAATAGATTACACAGAGGAATATCTACTAATTTCCTCTTGAATAGGTTGAGTTTAGTTGGAAGCAGATTTTTGTAGGCCCTCTAAAGAAAAATTCCTACTTTCGTAAGTACTTTAATTTTCCAAATGAGACTCCAAATGTTATTAATCTTTGAGGACCCTCCTAAAGATTTATTGCTAGAATGAGCTTCCAAGTATGCCTTAACCATACGGTATCCCTTTTTCACCTTGTAGATCCCTATTTTATCATATTTCCTTACCCACTTGTCTTGACAAAATTGTGTCCTAATAGGTATTAAACAGATTCCTCTAACTTATTTGTCAGTAAGGGCTTGCTTTAACTTATCCACATCCCACATACCATTCAAAATCCAATCCAACACTCAAATACCTTGGGCATCAGGAGGTTGAGTATTGATAAGCATAGAATTTGGTAATGTAGGTATCCAAGGCTCTAACCAAAACATGGTTTGTTCTCCATTTCCAATTATTTTAAAAGCACCAGGCTTAGAAAATTTTTGAGATTACAACATGCTAACCCATCCCCATGAAGGTTTACAACCTTTCTGAGAACTCCAAAATTCAACAAATGGAAAATACAAAGCTTTCATTAGGCGTACCCATTGATTATTTGGATCTTCAAGCAATTTCCATGCTTGTTTGGCAAGAAGTGCTAAGTTAAGAGCTCATAAACCCCAATCCTCCATGTTTCTTAGACTATATGAGTCCTTCCCACTTTTCAAACACAATTCCTCTATTGAGATCTTGTTTTCCTCACCAAAAATGGGAATAAATCCCATCCATTTTTATACAAACACCAATAAGAATACAAAAGCAAGAAAATAAATACACAGAAGTAGCTCCAAGAATAGATTTAATAAGAATTTCTTTTCCTCCCAAAGAGGGTAATTTATATTTCCAAGCACAAGTTTTCTATTTAAGCCTTTCCAACATAAATTTTAGAGCTTGAGATTTTGACCTCCCCTAACAAATAGGAAGTCTAAAATATCTTTCTTCACTAGTAACTTCTTTTACTCCCAAAATTGACTGAACTATAGTTCTAATTTCCGCAAGGGTACTTTTGCTGAAAGAAATCAAAGATTTCTGTTTATTGACCCTTAAACCAGTGGCTTCATCATACTACTTCAAAATCAAAGAGCATTCCTCTATTTCCACATTAGATGACCTACCCATAAGGACATATCATCAACAAATAATAAATGGGAAAGGGTAGGGCATTTGACATTCAGCCTTAATCCCTTCAACCTGTTTTGCTTAATCGCTTTCTCAATCATAAGAGATAAATAATTAAATACTAAAATGAACATATAGAGAAATATGGAATCTCATTGCCTAAGCCCATGAGTTGGATAAAACTTCTTAGATGGAACACCATTTATAAGAATAGCATAATTGACTAATGTGATGCAGGATTTAATCCACAAAACAAATGTTGGATGAAAACCCATTTTAGACAGCAATGCAAACAAAAATTGTCAACTAACAATGTCATAGGTCTTGTATATGTCAGCTTTTAAGGCCATAGAGCATTTAACTTTAGAAGATGATTTATTAAAGTAATTTGCCAACTATACTAATACCATTCTGGAGGAGCAACAAAAGACCACGACCACCCGGGCGTTATGGGATGATGACGAAGACTAGAATGGTAAGCGATATGACATGGATGAAGTGGGAATAAGTGTTGAAAATACACCACCCATAATCCAAACACTCACCCTTTCTTTAACCTAAATTCCAACCATTGAACACCCTACCACACCATACTTTACACCGCTCCCATCCTTCTCCAAATGCTTACTTGTTGGAGAAATGAGTAACTAGCCAGTACTTGTGATCTCTAAATCCTCATTAGAGAAGGAAATCTACTCTGTCGAGGTGTTGGAAGAAAAATTGAATGCATTTCGGTGGACAATCCAAGAATTAAAAGGGGTGGAGGAAGATGTCATATGCGATCTCTTGGAAGCTCAACTCGCATGCCCCACCACAAGTCAATAGGTACAACTCTTTGCTGATGGTTTTCGACCTCGTACACTCAGGTATGCATCTTATGAAGAACCAAAAATAAATTTTCTTGCTGAAAGAAGGCTATATAAGGGCCAACACCCATACACAATCTTCTTTATTTTGCTTTATGGAGGTATCCAACACAAGGAATCCTCTATTTCCTTGGTGGAAGATGAATAACAATAACGTCCAGCTAATACGACGTTAAAGAAGCATTGAATGGGAGGCAACCCATTAATCATTAAAATTTTTTCTTGCTTTTACTTTATTATTTTAATTTCTTGTGTTTTTGTTTTGTTATATTCTTCACCTTATTCTTTTTGTGGTTTCGATGTGAAACGCAAGCTAACCTTGGTTTATAGTGCTTAATATCAACTTTAGTATGGATTTTATTATTAAGAAAGACTGGATATCTTTCATTCTCAGGGCAGTACTCTTTCATCCCTCTTCTTTTCTTTTTATTATTCTACACACATTGGAGATAATGTGTGGTTTAAGAGTGTGTGTGTGTGTGTGGGGGGGGGGGTGTGGGTAGGGGGGTGTTGAATTGAACTATATTGATCAGATTGCATAATTGTATGCTTGTTCATTTTTTTTTTTATCATGAATGACTTTTTGAGAACAGGAACAGCAAAACTAAGCACAACACATTACAATTTCTAATTATATGTTGATAGGACTTAGAGATTTGGGAAATTTTTTTTAATCACTCCCATAGACACTAGTTTTCACATTTGTATTTGGTTTTTGATTAAACTTAGCATATAGTAGTTGATAGTAGGAATCCACTTGACACGGTTCCCACTACTAGGTTCTATGGCATTTAGTTACTGTTTAGTGTATAGTCTTTTTCTTTGGCATGAGTTAGTTTAAGAAACTAGAGCTAGTACTTAAGTTCTTGGTTGATTTTCTTGGGAAACGAAACAAATACGGAAATATTGTGCACTCATGAGAAAAATATGTGTGAAAAGAAAAATTAGGGACTTTGAAAATTATAACATATTCCGCTGGTTTCGGATTGTGCAAAGCGATATCTAAAAGGCAAAACTATGAATAGTACTAGTAGCTGGTTAAACAATTTCGTGATTAATTTAGTAATCGGAGTTCGGTGCCACAAAGTGTTTACCTTCGTGTTAAAAGACTAGTGATGGGTTTAGCTAAGTTGAGTCCCTTGTAAAAAAAAAATTGGAAAAAAATCATAATGTGTATGTTAAGCAAACAAAGAAAGTTTCCAATTCTCAAGAAATTCAATCTAGTGTTCCATGGAATGCTTAGGTTGAATAACTTAATGGAACCATTATTTTTGGGATTAGATGCTCGACTATGTGATTGAATCACTTTGGAACTAGGTTATGAGAGCAATGCCTTCATAGATTCCGAACTCAATTACATTGTCCCTAGTTTAACCATGAAATCGAAGTATTGTGAAACCTAGACGTTTATGTTAATGATTTTTACTATTTTGCTTATCTCAATTTTTGAGTCCTTGATTATTGCAAGTGGAATGTGTAATTGGATTGTGTGAGGAAAAGTAAAGGTTTAGTGTGGGGGAGTTTGATAATGGCAAATTATACTTAATTTATGCTTCATTTATTAGCCATTATCTTAATCCAATTGCATTTAATCTATTAGTTTAAGTGTATTTTCTGCTTCTTTTTGTTCAATCATCGATCCAGAGCTAAACGGAGCGAAACGTCAAATACGGGAGTGAAAACAGAGCCAAAACAAAGGGGAAATAGAGTATCTGGCACCTAACGAGCAATGGTCACGCCTGTGAGGATTGTCCGTGACCACTCTGTTGGCTACTGTTTCTCAATGACTTTTCACAGGCAATCTCACGGGCAATGTTCACTCCCGTGAGGATTACCTTGACCTCTGATTCTCCAACACTATAAAAGCTAGAATGTTGCAGAAAGAAAGGGGTCTTAGATTTTTAGGTTTAGGGTTCGTCCAAAAAGCCAGAGAGCTGCTAAGAGCCAAGAGTTTGCAGATCAAAGGAGCGAATTAGAAGTGGAGAAACACATTTAGATGCAAGATTGAAAAAGATTATCGATGGAATTGAAGGATTAAGCTAGGGTTCTTTATGGGTTCCTTGGCTTATTTTTTTTCTCTTTTAATTTCTTATTCTTTCTTTATTATTATGAACTAAACTTATCTAGTCAACTTAGATTAGATAAGTATTTGATGTTTGTATGGATTAATTGACTCCTTTCCTCAATGAATGTTTAGGGTTTTATTTAAGTATTGATTTTGATTAATATTTTTGCACTTTTCATCTTCAATGCTTGTTTGTTGATTATTGTTATTGCATATTCTTTGCTAAAGATAAAGAGTTTAGGTTTTGAACACTCAAAATCAATTGGGTCTGCTATGCTTGCTAGAGATAGAAGTATGGACACCTAGGATTTATGTTTTATTTCACTTATTCTTAATGCTTTTCCTACTTGATTAGTTGTGAGAAGAGATTCACAACTTTTACTTAGAAATTACGGTTTGTTTACTTGAGAATGATTCAAACTTACTTTTTGTGTGAAAATCCACTTGTTGATTGCCTTGAGTTTTCATTGAGTTGTTAGTTATCTATTCAATATAGTCAAATATGAGTTGAAGTCTAAGTAGATGCTCGATTTCATGTTTATTTCATCCTTAGTCTTGCAAGTTCTTGAATCTATCCTATTAGGGATTAGTTAGTAGTTAGGATTTTAATTGTTAGTTTTTAATAGATTAAAACAAACTTTAATTGTGAATTAGATAATAGTTTAACTTTGAGTTAGTACTTGTGTCAGTGTCTGTGATTCGACCTTGTTACCACTATACTACTCAAATGATATGTGCACTTGCCTAGAGTCAGGGTAGAACTAGCCGCCGAGCATTATAAATTTTAAAACCCTTGGTGTTTCCTTGGCATTCATCAATGCTTTTCGGATAAGCTAGTCCGTGCAAAAGTGAAGGAGTGAAGAAGAAGAGGCTCCTTAGAAGAAAAGTAAGAAGAAAGTAACAAGATGATTTTGACTCTAAAATTGATTTTTGAAATGCCCAAATGGAAAAGGACCCACCTTCTAACCAGAGCCAGATTCAGAGGCTATAAATTTGGTTTTATAATCAATTTAGAAAAAATATATATTTTCTACATTTAACATGAAACTAGATGGACTCAATTTAAAAAGGTAGTTTTTGTTTATGCATAAACAATTATATGATGATGCATGAACAATTATACATAATAAAATATGATGCATGACGAAATAAAATGGATGACATAATAATATGAGTAAAAAAAATAAAGGAAAGGATGAAATATAGCAAAAGTAGCAAAATAAATAGTTAAGGGTCATTCCTTTAGCCACTAAGATACTAGAAAGGGCACACGTCCACAATAATCAAAAGAAAATAAAAAGCATAAATAAAAAGGAAATGAAAAGTTAAATTAATTACAAATAAAATCATGGATTCAGGGGATCCTTCCTCTAGCCATGGAGCATAGGAAGGACACATGTTCCCCTTTTGGTGAATATTAAATAATAAACTAAAATAACAATATTTATTATAATAATAATACTTAATCTAGAGAAAATAACAAAAATGAAGTAAAAAATGGAAATAACAACAAGTTTATAAAGCATAGTGCAAAATGAAAACTAACACAATAAACAAGATTTTATATATAGAAAGAGAGAATAAAATTATTTTTAGAGTTATAGCCCTTAGAGACGGGGAGAGCTAGCATATCGCTTTGAATGGGAATCAAAGACCACAATGTTCTCCCTTCTTATGAAGGTGGGATTGTTTTGAAAAGAGGGTTGGTTGGGTGTTCAGAAGCTAATTCATTTTAATTATTAAAATGATTAACCAAATAGGCTATTAGTCAAATTGAATGTTCAAATTTGGAAAAAAGACTTTGATTGTGTGTGTTTCCTAGTTGGTGTTAGGAAATAAAAATGATAATTGAAATTGAAATGTTCAGAGTTACACCTTGGCTTTTCGTCAGTAAGGAACTAAAGGATATGACGGTTTGACAAGGTCCGAGCATGTCTCCACAATGACTGAGTAAAAGTAAAATAAACAAAGCAAATAATATTTTTCTATGTTTCAAAAAATTAGAATCCAATCTCATTTTAATCGATTTGATGAGTGTTTAATGTGTTTTAGAGTGAAATTTACAAGTAATTCAACATCAGAAGTGGCCTAAAATGTCAAAAAAGTGTTCTTTGAAAAGTATTCCCGGCAGGGTTTATTTATAGGGGGAAATGGCTTGGAAAATACGCAAAATTTGTAAGTAAGCAGAAGGGTTCACCCACGAGCAGAGGACTCTACTTGTAATCAGAGCCATCTGTGTATGGGTAAAGTGTTCTGCTCATGCATAGAGCCTCCTACTCATGAGCAGGGAGCTCGATTTGATTTGATTCAGTCAATCCAGTTTCAATATTTATACAATTTTGGGTTCATTTTAAGTCCAATTTAGGTCTAGTTCGAGTCTATGGGTTCTTATTGACAGGTCAGATTTGATGGTGTCAAATTAATTTTTCTTGAGTTTTTAGGTCCATTTCAGTTAATTTGTCTTGACGATATGATCTAGATGTGGAGAATTTTCCATCTAAACGGTGCAACAAAGGGTGCTACCCCCTTAACCCCTGTTATGTTCTTAGAACTTTAAGTCTAGTTGAGAGTCGTGAGACGACTGGTGCATATTTGAGGGTTCACATCTTTAGATTGTTTTCCATGTTAAAGCAAGTATTTGTTGTGGAATTAATCTCCTCCATCCTCCTTTTTTCTCGTGATCCATATTGGAGCATCGATCTAATTTTCTAAAACCATCCAATTGACCTCTCTCCAAGGGTTGAAGACCTAAGGTATCTTATTCTTTTCTTTTCATGAATCTGATCTCCTTTTAGTTAATTATTTTCAATTAGCGCTTGACCTATCAAAACTCTTTTTCAAATCTACCTTCGTAAAAAAGAACTACATAGGGTTGGATTCCTATTCAAAGAGATATGCAGTCATACTCCCTTTTATTAAGAGCATCAACTCCAAAATATTTTATCTTCTTTTCTCCTTTTGCTTTATTTTGATTCTTTTATTATATTTCTATTATTTCTTTTATTACTAACCTTTTTCATACATCCTTATTATTTTTCTTATTTGTTTTATTATACTACTATTATAAGGGAATGTGTGCCTCTCCTAGTACCTCTAATGGCTAGAGGGAGGATCCTTTCACTATTCTTGCAATGCTTTACCTTATCTCGTCACCATTTATTGTTATCATGCATTATATTATCTATTCATGCATGACTTTATATTACTTATATCATGTTCACATGTCATTTCTTATCTTGTTCATGCATACATGGAACTACGCTTTCTAATCAAATCCATATTATGTCAAAAGCCAAGATATTAAGAAAATTAATTTTCTTAAAATGTTTTATCGATTTATGAGTCTCTGAATCCATTTTTTAGTTTGAACCTTGTACCTTTTTCATTAGCAATTATTCTTTTTTATGGAGTAATATTTTTGGATTTTCTTAATCAACCATGAAAATAATATTTAAAAAAATGATTAAATGATGACTCATAAATAATCTTTTCACCTAAATAGACCCATAAGGAGTCCCATTTGTGAGAATTAGAACTTGACTCCCTCGCGATCGGGTTTCGGGTCTGGCCTCACAGGTCAAAAATCAATATTGCTAGAGCTATGAAAGGTAACCATTGCATTGCAATGGTCAGTGGCACTTATTCTATGTGAAAATGGTATTTGGAAAGTTAGTTTCACAGCTTTCTGATAATGGTCCAATATAACTAATTTTTGTTTCATTTCTTAGCCATTATCTATTTCAAATTGCATTTGATTTGCTTGTTTTAGTGTCTTTCAGGTTTTCTAGGTCCAAATATCAATCCAGAGCTAAGTAAAGCGAAAACATCGAATTTGGTGTGCAAATGAAGCAAAAATAAGCTAGAACACGGAATCAAGGGCAGTCACAGCTGTGATTAGAGCCCGTGATTGCCAGAGAGGTTTCTGTACAAAGGGGGACAAGCCAAATTTGAGGCAGTAGCTATTTGTCTGTTCACGGCCATGACTAGAGGCCGTGATGTATGATTTGGCTACTGTCACTACAAAAAAAATTTAATTTTACTGACCCAATTTTTGGGGTTAGTAATTACTGACCCTAAAATTATAGTTACTGACCCCATTTATAAAAAAATTAAATTAATTAATTACTGACCCCTTACTGACCCAAAAAATGGGTCAGTAATTTACTGACCCATTTTTTGGGGTCAGTATAATTGGAGGGAAATAATTATTTGAAATCCTACCAGATTTTACTGACCAATTACTGATCCAAAAAATGGGTTAGTATTACTGACCCATTTTTTGGGTCAGTAATTAATTAATTTAATTTTTTTCCATAATTACTGACCCGTTATTGACCCAAAAAATGGATCAGTAATTTACTGACCCATTTTTGGGTCAGTAATACATGAATTTTTTTTACGTAAATGCGTGCATCAAATAGAATGTTACTGACCCCATTATGGGTCAGTAATTTTAAAAAAATGTTACTGACCCAATTTTGGGGTCAGTAACGGGTCAGTAAATGAAAAAAAATTATTACTGACCCGATAATTAGGTCAGTAAGGGGTTAGTAACGTTTAATTATAAAAGCCCCCTGCCCCCTAGACCCGTTTCAATTTGTATTGCCTCCCCCCACAGACTCTCCAAACCAGCAGCAAGCCAAGGAAGAAATTCGATCGGTGAAGACCCAGCATCTCCGGCGACTGCGTCTCCTTC
>CAOJBK010441778.1:0-13149 GCA_948294925.1 Codiaeum variegatum | reverse complement strand
ATCCGTCACAAATTTCCGTCACTAATCCGTCACAAAATATTTAGCGACGACTGTTATTGTGACGGTAATATTCCGTCTCAAATCCGTCACTATGTGGTTTAGTGACGGATTAGTGACGGAAAATTCCGTCACTATATGACTATTTTTTGGTAGTGATCGCCATAGTTATTGTCACGATCGCCGACCACATATTCTCTATAGTTAAGGTATGTGTGTGTTTAGTGTATTGTGTATATTTGATATGTATATCTGTTAAGATAAGTTTCTTATATTCAAATGTATTTATTTTGTAATTCAAAAGCCATCTTAGTTGTATTTTTATTGCCTATATATATATGTAAACATTTACTGATATGAGTACAAAAATAATTCTCCAAAATTATCTATTATTTCACATGGTATCAAAGCCCATCTACAATTAAAATTCCATCAAACTCAAATATCTTTTCTCTTCTTCTTTCTCTATTGAAAATCCCTTTTACAATAACATCCTTTGCTCTGCCCAACACTAACTCCATTACAACCATCACAACTGCTATCATCTCTACTCCATCACAACCTAATCATAGTTTTGCTATTAAGCTAAACTCTAAAACTTTCTTTCCTGGAAAACTCAGTTCTTGCCTCTTTTAAACTACCAAAATCTCATGGACTATGTTGATGGCTCAAAACCTGCCCCTCTACTAGAAATACAAGATCCTTCCAATAGTTCTAATATGATTCCTAATCTAGAGTACCAAAAATGGTCCACTAAAGATCAGTTGCTTATGACATGGTTGATGTCCTCTTTAATTGAATAGTTTTATCCTTATGTTATTAGTCTCACATCTTCTTTTCAAGTATAGAGTGCTCTTAGTCAAGCCTTTGGCTCAATATTTCAACATTTCCATCTACAATTACATATTGATTTGTAAGAGTTAAAAAGAAATGATATGTTAATTACACAATATTTGCAATGTTCCAAGGTATTTGCCAATGAGTTAAGTGCAGTTGATAGCCCTTTCAACACTATTGAATTTAATGCCATAATTTATCATAATATAAAGAGTGAATTTCATTCGATTATCACTGCTTTTAATTTGAGACCTAAATATGTTTCATTTCATTAATTACATGGTCAATTACTTGCACATGAAATTCTTTTAAAAAGTGCATAGTAACTCCCTTAAGCTCACCACACAATAGTAGTCATTGCACCATTATAGTGAGTAGATCAGCCTCACTTTGTAGGCCTACAATAGCACACTCGACCTCAGTATGGTGCTCCATTCTATCATAGCCATTGTCAAATATTCAGCCTGAGTGATCATACAATAGGTAAGTGAATAAGGAAAGACTCAGGACCATGCTCGTTCCTCTCAGTTCTCAAAGGTCGATCTTGAGATCATTCATTAATCTTTAAAATTTTATAACAATTGAGTTATTAGCTGAAAAAGACCTGATGGGAAACTTTATTTTATGTATGATGCTAGGATCAATAGGTGCACTCAGAAATCCTAATTACATTGGCACCCCTTAACGCCCTCATCTTCTAATTAGACTTTAAACATTAGTACAACATTAGTAATATGTGCAATTAATAAACATCAATTTAAGCTAATTATAATATAATTTCAAATTGTCTGAGTTCTAGGAATGAGGTAGGAGCTTTCCCTTCTAGTATTCCAGTTGATAGCTCCTAGCTTTAATTTTTTTTTAAAATTTTGTAGGGTCCTTCCTAATTTGGCTATAGTTTATTGACCCCTACACTGCCTCTAGTTATTTCTACTTTCTTCAAGATGAAGTCACCATCTATGAAGACTTTGTATTTCACCTTTTTGTCATGATACCAGCAACCTTTTGTCAGTATAAAGCTGCTCGTGCATAAGTTAGGTCCGTGGGCTCTTTTACTAGGCCCAAGTCCACCCTCCTTTCCATTTCTTGATCAATCTTGTCTATGAATTTGACCCTGAAAGATGTTTGGCCGATCTATATAGGGACCACAACCTCATTCCTAAACATAAAGAGAATGGTGTTTCCCTTGTGGGAGTTCGACGTGTGGTTCTAAAGCTCCAGACTTTACCATTCAACTTATCCACCAAAATTTTCCTTTTTATCATCTAGCCACTTTTTGAGGCCTTAAAGTATCATTCAATTTGTCACCTATGTCTATAAATTTCTTTATAGATATGTCACTGAAGAGAAATAGAGGTCAATGCCAAGACCCTGAAAGAACGATCTAGATTGTCTCAAATTGAACTACTTATTATTGTCTATTATGATGAACTTTGGGACTCTATACTTGGAAATGATAGATTTATAAACAAAGTTAATAACCATGTCCCGTATTATGGTTGCTACAGGTTTTTCCTCTAGCCATTTAAGAAGTGCTCAATGGCCACAATCAAGAACTTGTTCTGCCTTATGGATAAGGAAAATGGCCTAGGATGTTGATCCCCCACTAATAAAAGGTCCATATGGCTCTTGTTAGAGATGGAGCCCTCTAGACATTAGCATGTTCTTGACATCCACCACAACTCCAAATAAGTTCCTCTACATTATCCTTGATGGCAGGCTAATAGCAACCCTGGAGAAGGACCTTTTTGGTGAAGGTCGAGCTCACATTATGTGCTCCATATATGCCCTCTTGGATTTCTTATAACACATATTCTCCACTTTTCTTTAGGATGTATCTTGTCCAGGGATGAGTGCACAATCTCCTATAATGGTCATCCATGTACCAATTATATTCCTTAGCTCTCTGGATAATCCTTTCAGCTTCTTTCTTATCTTCTTAGAGCTGATCCTCAATTAACCATTATATTAAGCATCCATCCAACTCTCATTCCATTATACTGGATACACTAGCTCCCCATGCAATGTAGGTGCTTTCTATATAACAAGTGGTGTGTTCTTCATATCATCCATCTTCTCTTATGTTGCTGCCTTATAAATTTCATCTACTTTAGTCATTTCTTTTCTAGGGACCTGCATGATCCTCCAACCTACCAGCATCAAACCTTTAGCAATCTCTACATAAAGGGTTAGCTTGTCCTCTCTAATTTTGACGTTACACTGGACTTGATTCACTGTAATTGAAAGTCGCTGTAAATGATGAGGTTTTCCATCCTAATCTCTTTGGCAAGCATCAACCCATTCAATAATGCTTTATATTCAGCTTCGATGTTGGAAATGATGAACTCCAATCTCACAACGTACTTTATCACTATTTGATGTGGGCCTTTAAAGGCTATGCCTACACTTGAGCCTTCATCACATTTAGCCCCATCTACCTACATCGCTCACTTCTCCAAAGGTATGGTCTAGGTTATCATCTATCTGTTTAAGTTCTATCACAAAGTTTGCAAGCATTTGAGCTTTCACTTCCTTCCGAAGTTCATACCTAACACAATATGCTCCTATTTTAATGGTCCACTCTAACAAACTGCCTAACATTTCAGGTTTCCATAAAATCTTCCTAGGTCAGTCCTAATTACCACTGTATGAGAATCAAAGTAATGCTTAAGCTTCTATGTATACATATAGAAGACTAGGGCATGTTTTTCTAGCTATGTAGGGGCTTATCTGTCATTACCACCACCCCTTGATGTGCTTGGAGGTACACTTTACACTTCTTACATGACAATAGAAGAAAGTAGGCCAATTTTAAAATGGGTTAATAATTAAGCTTTGGTCCTTGTAAAACTTTGCTGAAGTAATAGATTAGCTTTTTCACTCCTTCTTCCTCCCTCACTAATACATCTTCTACTACATACTGAGATGCTAAGCGGTATATGAGTACATCTTCCTTTGGTAATGGCCTGCTCAGCACTTGATCTGACCTTAGATAGGCTTTAAGCTCTTCGAAGGCCTTCTGGCAATCTTCTAACCATTCAAAAGATGCATTTTTCTCAATCTTCTAAAAAATGGCAAATATTTTTTCATCGCTTTTAACATGAACCAATTAATAGCCACTAATCTCCTTGTCAGCTTCTACACCACCTTCACATTCTTCGGAGTTGGTATATATAGGATTTCCCTCACCTTGGGCTCAATCCTTTTCTCACTTACCTAATACCTGAGGAACTTCCCACTTTGAATGAAGAAGGCACACTTCTTCGGGTTTAACTTCATCCCATAGTGGTCCATCACTCCAAAAATTTCCTTAAGGTCTTCTACATACTCTTCGAAGCTTTTAATTTTCACAATCATATCATCGATGTAAGCCTCCAAGTTTTTTCCCAGTTAATCCTTAAAGATCCGATTGACCAACCTCTGATATGTCACACCTGCATTCTTGAGGCCAAATGGCATGGAGGTGTAGTAATAGGTGCCTTTCTCGATGATAAATGTCCGGATCCATCTTAATTTGGTGATATTCCTATTTGGCATCAAGGGAAAAGACAAACTTATATCCCACTATGGAGTCTACCAATTTGTTTATCATTAGCGGTCGGTATGAATCCTTCAGAAAAACTCTATTAAAATCAGTGAAGTCCACATACATCCTATAACTTCCATTTTCCTTCTTCACTAGGACTACATTAGCTAGCCATTTTGGGAAATTAACTTCTCTAATAAATTTAGCCTTCATCAACTTCTCTACCTCTGAGTTAATAACAGACTCCCTCTCTATGCTGAAGCTCCTCTTCTTTTGCTTAATCAGCTTAAAAGTCAGATCCACATTAAGCTTGTGAGTCCTTGCTTTCAAACTGATCTCTGGCATCTTCGAGGAATCCCATGCAAAGGTTTCTTTGTGGTTTACCAAGAATTGCTTCACCTCAACCTTTTCTTCTAATTATTGGTTCACCGTTAGACATTTTTTATTATTTTCTTTCGTCAATCGAAAAATGACTCCAACTCTCCCATTGGATAAGCTCTTCGATCCTCTAAACTTACCTCTTTCTAGATCATGCACACTTATTCACTCTATATATGGATCATACTTTTCCTTTTTCAATTAAAGTCTACCTTAGGCTCCTTCCTCAAGGTGTTATACACACAAAACTCTATCCTATCTGGTAAAGGGATCTTCACCCTTCCTCTTCACACATTGGTATTTGCATCTAAGTCATTGAGCAATAGTCTCCCCATCAAGACATTATAAGCCATCGGAATCTTCACCTCCACGAAGAGTGTCATCACTGTCACACTATTCGGGGCAACCCCTATAGTGAAGGGCAATCTAATATATCATCCTATAGGAATTTCTATTTCATCCAAAGTTCGAACTTGGTTTTTCAATTCTTTAAGCTCATACCCTTTTATCACCATCTTCTGATAAGCTTCGAAGGAAAATAGATTAGTTGAGCTTCCATTATCCACCAAGATTCTTTGTACATTATAATTAACAATGATGGCTTTAATAATAATTAGATCTGCTCAACTTAGCACTATCTCATCTTCTTCGTCCCATTGCTTCTAGCAGTTGTAGAATACAAACTCTGGTGTTTCTTGACTTTGGGCTATGGATTTGCCCTTTTTGCTTGTTACTTCCTCATGTGGTCCCTCTGTAAGATAAGAGATATCTCCTGTAGTCCCATCATTAACCACTGATAGCTCTAAGTTTCTAACATCTCTCACAAATCTCTTTAGGTAACTTTGTTTAATCAACCACTCTATTTCTTCCATTAAATGCATGCATGAGTCAGTGGTATGAAAATGGGTGTTACGAAACTTGCAAAACTTTATTTTGTCCCTTTTTTCTAGATCTTTCCTGAAAGGCCGCAAAGACAACCTCTAGCCTAGCATTTAGTGGGATTAATTTGGTTACATCAAAAGTTCTCTTGACAGGCTCTCCTTCCTTCTCCTTTATCTGTGAAGCCACATTCTTAGAGCCACTCATTCCCCTACTTTCTTCTTTTTACTCTTTTTCGAAGGGGTATCCTCATCTTCCCCCTTCTTTTTTCGAGCGAATTAACTCATTCGAAAAGCATCATCTTGCCAGATGTATTTTTATGCTATGGTCATAGCCTCTTCGACATTTCTCTAGATAACTTCTTGAAAAAGTCTGTATGGGTGGTACACTTTTGCAAAGCCTCTATCGCCCTGGCCTGGTCTAAGTGGGTTACTTTGAGTGCCTCTGCATTAAATCAGGTCAAAAAGTCCCTCAATGATTGGTCTTAGCCTTACTTCACAAGCTCTAGAGACTGAGTCACCATTTCTATGGGGATACTAGCTGCAAATTTCTTTATAAAACTTTCCACAAACTGCTGAAAGTTCTCTATACTCCCCTCCTTCAACCTATCATACTATTTGGTTGATGTTCCATCTAACTATCCCCTGAAGGCCCTGCACAATCCCTCATCATCCCTTGTTTGCAATTCAATTTCATGTTTATAGTTAAGGATATGGGCCCTTGGATCTGTGGATCCAATGTACTTAGTGATGTTTGGGGCCTTAAATTTGCTCAAAATTTGGTAATTTGCTATTCTTTTGATGAATGGAGACCTCAACTCTAATGTCATGTCCCTATCTCTAAACTTTTTTTCCCCTCAAATTCATCCATTCATTGCTTCACCATCTCTCTCACGTCCCTTGGATTTTGGCTTGGGGCCTCATGTTCTCTTCTTCTGGATCGAGATCTGTGATGATTTCTTCACCTACTATGCTCTCTTCTGAAGCAACTTAATGCCCTCCTATCTCCTCCTTCTTCTTACCTAGACTCTGTAGAGTCTGCTAAGCTTACTTTGACCTCATCATTCTGGTCGTCTTCTTTTCACCCCTATCAACTCTTCATCTACCATTATCCCTTCTTCTCTAATCATCCCCCTTATATCTATACCTATAAGGTCAACATGATTTCCTTCTATGGCTCATCTCTGACCTCAACCTACTTGTAGACGCTTGCGGCCTATCCTCCCTCCCTCGAGTGTTCAGAATAATAGTGCTCTAGCTGTCCTAGTTGGATTTATGTGTATATTCTCATTTGTCTATTTTCCTAGCGGGTTTTGACCTTGCACGAGTAGTATGAGAGGTGTTAGTGTGCCTACGACATTTTTCAACTAAGGCGGGATGCTAGGCAACACACTGGTTGAAGCTTGAGGTGGAGGTGTAATGGGAGTTGTATCTTCTAGATGACATCTTAGGAGATCGACTAGGGCTTGGAATGATGAAGCTAAGTTAAGGGCGGTGGCAGTGTTCATGGTAGGGGTTTATTGGGTGTTTTTTCTAGTAGGGTGGCTAGGTGAAGCGTCAATGGCATTATTTCTGTTATCTTGAGGGTCATCCATGCTTAATGTTTTTGAAGGTGTAAGCTTTCATATAAGAAAAGAAAGTCAGTGTGACTATCCTCAAAGAAAGAAGAGAAAAAAATAGCATTTTGAGATTAGGAAAAAACTTTCAAATTGATTCCCTACAGATGGTGCCAATTTGATAGGACTTGTGCCTATCAACTTATGATCTCTTGAATTTGGATTGAACCTTAAACTTGGAATGGTTACACCAATGAATAAAGATCAGCTAAGAGGGTCAGGCCTTGAAAGTGGCAAAGAACCTCTGATGCTCAAGTTAGTAAATGAGTTTTTATGCCTTAGGATCGAAGATCCCTCAGGAGAGTATAGTATGGGATTATGATTTTTGGAGTATTTTGGGTTAGATTTACTTATCTTAAAATATGTGTCATCATGAATTATTTATAGTGTTTGTAAGATTCCTTAGGGCCATTTGTATTGTGGTGTAGATGACACATGTAAGAATATACATAGAACACTGAATGGCCCCCCAATGAGAAGATGACACTTGTACATATTATGTATTGGGCATGTGCTCTAAAGAATATTTCATGTTGTTTAGGTGGGTCCCACTTAGAGGGTGACTTCGACATGAAGTGGGGCGAAGCCCTTGATATACCTAAATTTAAATATATTTTCTTGAGCAATTTGTGGTAAATTTTCACTAAATTTTAGAGATTAATGCCAAATTATTTTCTTTATTTTAGTTATTTCTATTTTGTTCAATTTTATGTGTGCTTTTAGTATTTTTTTTAAAGTTTTTGCTAGCATTTTTAAAAATAAATTGGAGAAGAATGGTGTTTCAAGATCGATTGATAAAGTTTACAGTCATGGAGTTAAAGTTTGAAACTTTTTGAAGGCAAAAAGGAGTGGAAAATAGAGCTTTCACATATGCACAGTCATGCTAAAAATTCTACACAGTTAAGTTGGAAATTATGCGCAGGCTATGCCTAATTGCACCTACAAATTTGACAAGCTTTTTCTCTATTTTTTTCAAATTTTGAGGGGTATTTTAGGCATGAAAAAATCTCTAGAAAACTCTAATTTAAAGATATTAAGGGAGCCTCTATATATAATCATGAAAACACTAGCCTCCACACCTCCATTGGAGATTACTTGGAAGATTTGGGATTAGAGACTTTGTCACTCCAAATTTTTCAAGAGTTTTATTTCTTTAAACTTTATTTTTATTTTATTTTTCTTTGTTTATTTTATTTATTTCATACAATTTATTTTGTTTCAAAGATTATGTTTAGAATATTATTCGGATTTGATTTTTATTTTGTTATTCTAAATATAAGTAGCTAAATCCTTAAATCTAGGATTTGGGATATAGTTGCTATAATGGATTATTGTTCTTGATTGAATTTAATAGATTTGATTCTTTTTAATTGCATGTCTTTAATTGATTTTTTTCTTAATGCTAGGTTTAACTAGCCACTAAATCTTAGATTTTAGAGTTTATTTTAAAATTACGAGAGTTGAGATGTAAACTCAGATCATAGAATCAATTAATTTAGGGAAGGTAATACTTAGGGATAAGATTACTCCTAAGAGATATTAAAAACTAATTTCCAAATTGCTTAATGAGTTCTTTTTATTTCCTAGTATCACATGAGTAGTTATTAGGAATAGATTGAATATTTGATCAATTGACTCGGGAGAGATTTTTATTTAACTAAGGGAAATTAGGTCCATTCGAGTGAGAAGAAAGAATCTAGAGAATAGGTTTAAGAACAATAATACATCATGCAAGGAACCCCAAGTCCTAGGTGTTTTATTTTTTAAATTTATCATATATTTACAATTGATTTCTTTGTTGTTTAGTTTTAAATTAAAAATCAACTTGAATTTTATCATTCAAATAATAATTAATTCATTTGTTTGGTACTTGACATCCTTTCCTTGGGGATGATACTCGATACTCATTACTAAATTATAGGAATGATCTGTACACTTACAAATTTACCCTATCAGCCCCTACCGAAGCATTGTGCTGAAGTCCCATGTCTTCTTTGATTGGGCTTGGGCTTAATTTTCCCAAGATGTTTGATTCTTTCAAGTCCATAAGCCCTTTAATCTTTTTTATTTTGATCTGCATCACAAATAGTAAAATTATATATAAACCATATTATATATATTATATAAATCAAACTCAAGTAAAAATAATATATAAATAAATACCTGAATTGAATTACTAATAATAATTCATAATACTACCGAGGCTTGTGTTTTACAAAGTTTTCTTAAAATATATTTGTCCCTCATAGTGGTACTAGAGGTTAATTTAACGTCTGCCTCCCAGAATACAATAGTAACCAAGTAGTTTTGAGCACCACAAAACGACTTCTCACGAACTAGAATTATGTCTGATTTTACCACTAGATAATAACTCAAATAAAATTGCTTAATTAGAATACTCGAAATAAAAGCTAACTCAAAATCCTCAAAAACTCTAACTAATGCTTTTTGTATATGAAAAGAAAATGAAAGGCAACAGAAGAAAATTAAACATAAAACAATCAATGTTAGTAAATGAAGCTAACTTAATCAAATAAGTTAGATATTAAATACCATTAATTAGTTAATTAATACTTAAATGTGAGATGCAAATTGAGTTATAAGCTCAATTCAATTTTCATTCAAAATTTTAAATTTATTTTTTAAACATTTTCCAACAATCTCTCACATGAATGAAAATTTAAAGAGAAAACTCTAGTGATAAAATCAGTGGTCAAATCCTATATATGATAGGTAGGTATTACCATTTGAATCTTCCTTTCTGAAAAGCATATTTACTTTGCTACCTGACCAGTAGATTTGATGATATGCCTCACACAGGAATCTTCCTAACACAATTCTGTTCTTATTGTTATGTTTGTTTCAGCCATGAACATACGCCTGGTTCTGTGAGATTTTCTAGGAACTAAGACCCCACAATTCCTTTCAAAGTAGTCTCACTTTTCTCTCACATAGGTGATCTCTTTTAAGAGTAACTCACATTACTCTACTTCGATATTTAAAGCTATAGGATCATTAAAATCAGTGCTTAACATTTTCCTTATGAGCATCATTGTTTTTACCTTAGGAATGGGCAGAGGTATAACTTCTCACTGTGATCTAACTAAGTTTTTACAATTTGGTTGTCCCTCTGAACCTAGATCTTGAAATCTCTAGTCAACTAGGTTGGGTTTCCTTCATAATAACTTGTTATTTCATGGGCTTCAACCCTATTCCCCTTGATGACTTATCAACTAACTCTCTATTTAACCCTTTAGTTAGCAAATCCGCAAGATTATCTTTTGATTTCACATAATCAATAGAGATAATTCAAGTTGAGAGTAGTTGTTTGTAGTATGTCTATGTCGTATATGTCTCGACTTACCATTGTACATATTACTTTGTGCTCTACCAATTGAAGACTGGCTATCACAATGAATGCAAATTGGTGGCACTGGTCTTTCCCATCTTGGAATATCCTCTAAAAAATGATGAAGCCACTCAGCTTCCTCTCCACTTTTATCTAGCACAATAAACTCATATTCCATTATGGATCTAGCTATAACTGTTTGTTTAGAGGATTTCCATGCCACATTTGCACCTGCTAGAGTGAACACATATCCATTTGTAGAATTTAAGTTTTTTATATTAGAGATCTATTTTGCATCACCATAGCCTTCTAAAACAGCGGGATATCTAGTATAGTGCAACCCATATTCATGAGTATACCTTAGATATCTAAGTACTCGTATTATCCCTTTCTAGTGGTCAGCCCCTGGATTACTCATGTAATGACTTCGTTTGCTTACTGTGGTCTTATACAACTCATTAAATACATGTGATGGCCTATTACTTTAGCATATTCAACTTGAGATACACTCTCACCTCTATTCTTAGATAGGTGAGGACTTGAGTCTAAAGGGGTTCTAGCAATACTTAAATCATTCTTATTGAATTTCTTAAGTATTTTATCTACATAGTGTGTTTGACTTAATGTAAGTCCATCTGAACTTCTTGAGATTTGTATTCCCAAGATAACATCAACTAGCCCCATATTTTTCATGTCAACCCTTGACATCAACATATTCTTGGTAGATTTTATCATTTTTTCATTACTACCAATAATGAGCATGTCATCAACATACATACATAGTATGACATAACCATCACTAGTGTCTTTGACATAGACACATTCACATTCATTGATTTTGAATCCATTTTCTAGTATATCAGTATTGAATTTTTCATACCACCGCTTAGGTGCTTACTTCAAGCCATACAAAGACTTGATCAATCTACACACTTTCTTCTATTGTCTAGAGATAAAAAGCCCTCAGGCTATAGCATGTAGATTTTCTCATCTAGTTCTCCATTCAAGAAAGTAGTCTTTACAACCATTTGATGTATTTCAAGATTTTATAATGCAATAAATGAAATTAGCATCCTAATGGAATTTATCCTTATACCTAGAGAGTATGTATCAAAATAGTCTTGGCTTTCCATTTACATATAACCTTTGATTATAAGCCTAGCCTTATACTTATCAATAGAACCATTCTGCTCTCATCTTTCTTTTGAAGATCCACTTGGATCTTATTGCTTTACAACCTAGTGGTAAGTCCACTAATTCCCAAGTATGATTCTGCATGATGGAATCTACTTCACTTTTAATAGCCTCTTTTCAAAAAGGACTTTTTGAAGAACTTACCGCTTCTTCATAAGTTTGTGGTTCAGCTTCGAGAGAATAAGTAAAAAATTCTAGACCAAAATATTTTCCTACTCTTGCTCTTTTCCTTCGCCTGGGATCATTTCCAATTTCATGCCCTTGTTCTTGGTTATAACTATTATTTTGCATAGTCTCATATATTCGTTTAAACGAAATCTGATTTTACATGCCTAAGGGAAAACATGTATCTAATTTAGGTAGGAATGAACCTAGTGTCATTTCAAGTGAGGATGAGCCCTCTATTTGTTCAAACAAACTTACCTCTTTTGAAAGTTTATATGAAACACATGTTTAAAGAATGACGCATTCCTTGATTCTATTATCGTATTTTTGTGTATTTTTGGAATTTTAGATTCGTACACAAGAAATTGATAAGCATTACTATTAAGTGCATATCCAATAAAGATGCAATCAACTATTTTAAGTCCTATTTTCACCTTCTTAGGTGGAGGTACAACCACTTTTCAAGACACCCTCACACTCCCATGTATTTATAGGAAGACTTTCTTCCTTTTTACATTTCATAAGAGATTTTATCTTCTTGCTTTTTAGGTATCTTATTTGAAATGTAGTTAGCCGTTAAAATGGCTTCCACTCACATGTTCTGGGGTAGCCTCGAACTTATTAGCATTGCATTCATCATTTCTTTCAAGGTATGCTTTTTCCTTTTTGCCACACCATTTGATTAAGATGAAAAAGGAGTAGTGGTTTCTTGTATGATTCCATGTTGTGCACAAAATTCTCCAAATGGTGCTTCATATTTACCACCACGATCACTCCTTAATACTTTAATCTTTCTATTGAGTTGATTTTCAACTTCAATTTTATAGAGTTTAAATTTCTCTATAGCCTCGTCCTTGCTCTTAAACAAATACACATAACAATATATTGCGCAATCATCAACAAACATGATAAAATATTTATTACCACCTCTTCTTTGCATAAATTTTATATCACACACATCACTGTGTATTAAATCAAGTGGTTGAGTTTTTCTTTCTACTATCTGAAAAAGATGATCTGGTTAATTTTGCCTCAACACAAATTTCATATTTATGTGTTAATTCTATTTGAACTTTTGGAATGTGATCCAAGTTAATTAACCATTTCAAGGTATTATAATTAATATGTCCTACTCTACCATGAAAGACTCAAGTAAGTAACTGAAGAGGTATTTTCATTCATGCGAGTGATTACAGTTACATTGAGTCT